>JAQFVV010012812.1:311579-420786 GCA_028023455.1 Epiperipatus broadwayi | reverse complement strand
AATAATAATAATAATAATAGACAGGGTATGAGCACAGACCTTCACACGACCCACCACTCTCCACACTATCTCATAACACTGATACACCTGAACACATATATGTTGAAAAGATAAATAATCACCAATATACGTATTTCATGCTAAACCAGCAATCATCAGTTGGTCCAGATTACCATCTCTACACATATATGCTACAAGTGCTCAGATATATATTAAGATAGCAAATTCTCCTACTTTAATGGACAGGCTTCAATCTACTCCACACTCCAACTCTTCAACCGTCCATCCAATTGAAAATCTGATGATGGAACGCTCAAAGGCCACCCTGAGGCCGAGATTATTGTCACACCCATGTTGACCTAAAGTCAATCTGACCCCTCATGTAATGCTAAGTTATTAGCCAAAGAAAATAATTCTAAATACTCATTAGAAAATAATTCAAAACAAACCAGGATTCACATGAAATTATATTTTTAATAAACTATTGAAAACGCATATATATATATATTACAAAATGTTTCACGCTTGGGATGACATTGTCTATTTACAAAACTTGGGATTTGTTTTTATAAAATCGTGTTTACAATAATTATTTAAGCAATTATTTAACGAATATCATTTTATGGAGTGTGTTATAGCTTGTGCTGAGTTAATATACAATTTAATAATATTTTACTAAATGGACATTGTAGATGCCGAAAAATGAATATAGAAGGTCATGACATGTTTAGTAATAAATGATTTATTTGATAAACAGGCAAAATATCCAATTATAATCATTTATCTATCCTATGAAAACCATTTTGTGTACTTTTATTGGCATTGTTTGGAAGAAACATCTTTTATAAATAAGAAACAAACAATGCACTACATTAACGAATACATGATATAATGTTTAATAAAAATTTGTTTATGTCTATGGGAATTGATTAAGACTGTCAAAGAATGCAGTCTCAAAATAAACACAATAATTAATTGACGTGTGTAGCACATTTCAAGAATGAATCATTATTTTTCCAACACCTAATAAAAGGTCAAGCAGGCATAAATCTATTAATTAAAACACTAATGATGCTGGCATACTATTAGAGGAATATGAATCTTATGGTAGTTTGGATTCTTCATCATTTTAAGACATTTTATACTAAAAAAGGGGTGATATGTTCGCTCTTTTGATGATACGGTATCGATGAAGAGGTTTGGTTTGAGGCCCAGACAGCTATATGGAACTTCTGCAGCACAATCAAAACCCTATAAACCTTGCATTCCACAGGAAGGAGTGTCCCTGAACACAAATGATTTTGAGAACTAATGCACTAGAGAAATTGAAGTGTGGAAGTACCATAAAAGAAAGGAAAGATCGGCCATCAGCGTATACATGCACAGGAAACTTAATATATTTTCTTTATTTGAAAGCCTGTAAATGGTTTGACTCCTGAGCAATAATATATTTAAATGAAAAATCATTCTGAAAATAACTCTTTAACTACGATGTCAAACTAACAAAATTTTATGTTTAATTTCGATTCCCATATACGTATTAACTGACAGACTTAGCCTTACAGGTGACAATATAAAAAGGTGAAATAATTATATTAATGTTCACGATCCTTTAATTCAATTAACAAAGTATAATAGGCACCCACAATAAAATATTTTAGAAAAAAAATGTGAATAACAGAAGTAAATATAAAACCAATCTAGTGAGCAATTTCAATTTTAAATAAACAAAATTTTATTGATAGATTTTAAATGAAGCTCCCACTTTTTTCCAAATTAAACAATTATTCCCACCCCCTTTTTAAAACTTGCTAGTTTGATTGTTGGCATATTAAAGAAAATCAATTATAGATATATATATATTAAACAAAACAAGTTAAATATTAATGGAACTGCACAAAGTTATATAACACAAATTAAGCGTGAAAGGTAAGTCAAAATTGCTACATAGAAAGAGAGAGTTTAAGAGAATTAATAAAAACTCATCAATGAATATATGAATGAAAATACAAAGGTTGAGTTACTTATTACAAAAGGATTACTTATTAAGGCAGCTCTACACCAGGTGAGGTCACCTACAAACAGCAGGCAATCAGCTTGGCAATTATACAGTCATCCTGCATGAGCCAGTCAAATGGATGGAAACTTGATGGTACTGGATAGACAGTTTTCTGAGAGAAAGAGAGAAAGGTATTTTTTTTCTACTCACAGTTCATAGCATTGAACCTCAGTTGACTTCTTAAAATTTTTTAATGTCCTAAAATGCTTCAAAACTAAACTGACCGAAAAACAACCAAACTCAACTGACTCTTATTTCATGGTCTCCAAAGTTACATTTTTTTTTCTCGCCAAGAATGCAATCTCAGTTGCCACAGCTATCTCTGTAATCTCTTAAAAAAACATTTAATTAGTAAAATATTTTTAAAACAGATAAGGCTCAAAATACCATTTGATAGATTTTTAAAGATTTGAAAACAAACTAACAAAAGAATTTTAAGATTTATAATTTTAATTAACAAAAATCTGATTATCGATAAGGATAATTTCGGTATTTTGAGCCTTCCCCATTTTACATTGTTTCTATATTCCAATGCTTGAAATACACACATATATAAAAATATTTACAATTGTATAAAGACAACATTTAATTTTTCTGCAATAAATATTAATAAAATTATTGATTCATTCATATATATATATATATATATATATATATATATATATATATATATATATATATATATATATATATATATATATATATATATATATATATATATATATATATATATATATATATATATATATATTATTATATATATGCATCATGTACACTACTGTTTTGCTTTACTAAACATAATTAATTTTTACAAATTACTCTAATCATTATGCATAGTGTGTGGGTGAATGGTATATATTTACAATGAGGTCTGAATTGCATGCCCCACAGGAGGTTAGTGTAGATGGTGAAGCATGAAGCTCGATGATGATTAGACATCGACTGCTTCAATATATATATATATAAAACACAAAATATAATGAAATAGTAATTAAAATAAAAAATTATAAATAAGATAATTTATAAAAGTGATAGCATAATTATGAAATAATTATATGATTAATATCAAAAATTTAATGGTACTATTCTATAAGCATGTTGAAAACAGTTAGATGGTATTGATCCTATCCAAGTGCATATAAATATGCTGTTTAGTTGGCTGCAGTCAAACTAAATAGCCACAACTTTTTTTTCTGTTGTAACTAGTGGCTTGTTTTGTCTTGCACAGTTTGTGCAAGTGCACACAATACTATCATTTAGCAATGTTAACACTTCACTACTGTACCATTTCAAAGTGGGTGGATTTAAAGTTTGCATAACTATTGCAATCTACATTTCAAAAGTAATTACCATACAACTTACCTAATGTAGTATTAAAAGTAATAATTATAAGCCCATTACTCCAATTCTGAACCCAACATGTAATGTGTAAATAATTGGGAGGGGGTAGAGGAAACCACAATTTCACTGCTCTACCCAAAAAAGTCACAGTTCGCAAGAACACCTATGAGAATTAAAATGTCTCACTGTAAAATTTCTTGTGGTTATATCCAGAGACAAAAAGAAATTGCAAAAAAGGAATACATTTCTTAATTGTAAAAATAAAAAAACAATAGAATTGGAACATTATTAATCATTATTAATATGTGTGCCATTAATATTATCCACCATACCTTAGTCACATATTCTTTCAAAGATAGCTATTGGAATAAATAAAGATTAATTTTGCTTTTCAAAAATGACCAAAAAATAGAGTCGAATGCAGTTCAGTAATTAAAGCATTCTCATTTCTTCCACCAAAATGTAGTTAGTTATCTATCTAGCAATGATAGTAGACTTTGAAAGTTTGTGTGGAGGGGGGATTTTTCCAGTGCGAAGTGCTGGCATACATGGGCAATTCTACTAGAATAGAATATTTGCAATAACATCTGTTAATTGATGAGTTTTAATTCTTGTGGATGTGGAAAGGCATACCATCTCACCTCCCTACATTGCAGGACTAAAGTGAAATTTGTAGCCATTTGTTAAAGGTTTAAATTTATCATCGTAAAATTGTTAATTGAATAAATTTGATAGTAATTTATTAAGGAAATCAATTAATGAATTGCATTAACCCATATAATAAAATGTCTGAGTGTAAAAAATTTCTCATAGTTTTATCAAGAGACCAAAAGAAACTGTAAAAAGAATTACAGTAATTTATTAAGGAAAATAAATGAATTACATTAACCCTTATGATTATTCTTATACTTATTATTTCACAAATAATGTGGTGGGCCTGGTAATGTTATATTTATGAGTGTTTTTTAGAAAAAATGGCATCAATCAGTTTTATCATGCTAATAGAACAGTACCAATTTAATTAATGAAATAATTATTAAAATTATGATTATATTTGGCTATATAGACAAGTAAGACATAATTACTATATATGTGTGTGTACAAATATATGTTTTATATTGTATTCAAGGTGCTTTTCTGTATATATATATATATATATATATATATGCCTGTGTGTGTATGAGTAGATATTTATATAGTATATTAATAATATAATAATTAAATAATTTTAATATAATTTATTGAAGTTTTGAATTATAATAAAACAATATTATATATATGCATGTTTAAAATATAAAAAATAAAGAGTATATTGTTTATATATGAGTACAATGTAATTAGATGTTGTATATCAAAAAATATATAATATATGATGTCTACATATAAATATATAATTGTAATTGAATTGAATTTATATACAATTATATAATATATATGTAATTGCCATATAATTTTTGTGCTTAAATCTCTGTTGATGATTGTTGAACAATTAAAACATTGATATTACTTAATAAAATTTGAACATTGGAAACATTAAATGTAAAAGAAAATTTAGTAAATTTTATGCATTATAATATTATTTATTAATAAAATAATCAACTTGCTGTATTACGATTGTCAAATCACACAGAACCTTCTGGCATACTTTGTTAATTAAGAGTGAAATTAGAAAGTAAAATATTAAGTTTTACACTCATTTTTATAATTTAATAAAATAAGATCCAAGGCCATTTTAATAACACACAATAATAATAGGTAGAATTAATATAGAATTAAGTTAAAAAGATGCTAACTTTCACTTATTTTTCTCCTAATCACACATATTATTTCAAAATTAAATACTTTTTTATTTCAATAAAGAAATGAGAATTATGTTAAGACCAATACAGTCAATAGTATATAAAAAAGCGTATATATTTAGAGGCAGCCTTAACTATTATAAACATTAGCTTTAATGATTTTTTCTTTAGTTTTAATTTTAACAAAAATTATATGCGCTTTTTTGCCTATTTGTTATTTGTACAATTCCAGCAATCACTGGACTTAAATTAAAAAAAAAAGATGATTTAAATTTAGAACGCAATATAATATGACTGATATTTAATTTAATAATTAACAAAAATAAATTTCTTACAAAAATAATTTATAATATTATATATATATAATATTTTTCACTTAAAATTAGAAGAAAGAATGTTTTTAATTTTCATCTTTTTCTAGCTTTTTTTTATTATTATTAAAGCAGTCAATGTTTTTTAAGTACAAAAACATCAATAAAACAATTTACCTTACTGAATTTATCTACAAGTTTTTAAGTGTTTTAATAATAAAAAAAATAGTTTATGTATGTAATTAATTTTTTTATTCACTAAAAAAAATGTTCAGTTGTGATAATCAAAAAATTAGTTTAATTGATTATGGAAATAACTGATAAGCACCACCCAAAAATTAAATTGTGATTGCTGCTAGTCACATGACATTATTACTTTTTGAAACTTTTTTCAATAAGAATATTACATCATGATCATAAAAAATAAAATAAAAAATCTTTGTAATTTATCATTTATTATTATATCACTGATATATATATATATATATTACTGTGACTGTTTAATTGTATTAATATATCTACATATTTGTGCAAATACATTATCTACATTTTATATATAAATATATATGTGAAAACCTAATAGTGAAACAGAAATGTATCTAACTATCATGTTCTATGATTTGGGTTCGAATTTTTTCCAATGTAATCTTAAAAATTTTATATTATAATCAGATTTAGGATTGTTTTTTCAAGTAAGTCACTCACACCAAGCCCATTTAAACATACAATAAATAGATATCTAGGTATTTTTAGCCAGATTGTAATACAAAAATGAAACACTAACTTATAAATGTGTCACATATTGTGAAGTCTAGTATTTGAATTCAGGTCATGAACATGTTAGGATGATGTACAAACACACATCATGAGACTTTTTCTTTGTTGCATTACTATTATTTACATACTTATGCATTCATTCTAATGGATTCATAAATATAAATTTATAACATGAATTTATAACTGTGAAATTGAAATTAGATATGAATAACAGACACATATTGTAAAGCTTATTTATGAACAAACTAAATTATGGACAATTTTCAATAAAGAATAACCATGTATTGTTAATTATACCTATGGATATGAAATAGTAGTATTTTTAATTTATTTAGCATCAACTTCTAATGACTTACGATAAATAATTTGTATTTTTTCTAATCATACAACATAGTGAAGTTTTGAACATGTATCCATATATGTAATAATTAGATGATATTGTATATTTCATTTTATTGTTTTTCCTAAAAAAAAAACTAATTGTTTCTAATAACACATTCAAAATAAGTTCAATTTCTTGCTTTAATGTTTGATTTTCAGTGAAAATAAATTTTAATTTTTTTTGTAATTAATTAATCAATAACTTTTAATTCCCAGGGAATTTCAAAATAATCTCTTTTTTTAAAATAATTCCATTTAAATATATTTTTTTATAATTTTTTTGTAAAGCCTAACATTCACAACCATGCACTTATTTCTGGGATGTAAAATGTCTTTGTTGTTGTCTAATGAAATTAAGCATCTAAGAGCACGTTACTCCTTTCAATATGATTCTACAAAAATGGTTTAGGGCAATTGTTCAAATTTTAATAGTAAAAAAAAAAAAATCATAAACTATCTTCATATCTTAATTATTTAAAGTTTTGTTTTTAACTTGTTAATCATTATAAGCTTTGGTGTTTTCAATATTTATATGCAACCCAAATAACTTATGCTTTTATATTTTGAGAGAAAAAAATGTAAGCTATTAATATTATTCACATAGTATAATCTATGCATTTTTCTACCTTCCAAGTTTCTAAAATTACCTAATCATTTGTTTTATATTTTTAAAGTAAATTCACTTCATGTTATCAACTTTTTACCACATGATTTTTTTAATAATTGCAATTCATGGGATAAAATTATTATTTTTGTATTTATAAATTTTATTATGGGATTAGAATTCATTGGTACAAATAATATTTTAAATAAAGAACTATAAACGTAGGTCTTTACCTAATAATGCTACTGAAATATATATTTAAATTTTTAATTACTTTTGATTAGCTTGACAAAAACATTTCTGGTAAAAGTTTTTGTTTTTAAGAAAAAAAAATCATTGGTTTAACATAAATAATGGATACATTTAGAAGACTTTCATTCTTTTGCGATTGGTAGTTGTCTGTAAAAAGATCTTTCCTAAATATGATTTTTTTTGCTACTGCAAAATTGTTTTAATTTCATTGACAGAAGATGAACTGATCAGAGTATCATTTTCTAACAATAGAAACATTTGCTATTTATGATACAACTAAAAATACATTACTGTGTATAGAGAACAATACATGACAGGTGTAGAATTGAATAAATCTTTATGAAATCAATGGTAATATCTTATGCCTATTCTAACTTGTTTTTGAATAGAAATATGTTTATATATATATATAAAAATATAATATCCATTATAAAAATATTACATATAATATGTAAATAATTTAACGGTGAAAGAAATATTATATTTCAAATTCTTTAGTAGCACTTTCAATTACATAGTAATCCTCGTCAGCTTTAACTGAATTTAATTTTTTTTTATTTTAATGTTACATAAATTTCCATACGCTGTGTATGGCTGTATTTGCAACTTGCCTATTAATAACATTATCTTTATATTTTTCTATTAAAATTGCCTCTTTAATTTTTCTCTTTTTATGATTCCTTTCTTCCATTAATATTTTTATTCCATTAATATTAAATGTAAACCTATAATTACAACTTTTTTCATGGTCAAGGAATACTGAAGTGGTATTAAATTGACTATTTATATTATTTTTAAACTGATTATATAATAAGTGATGCTCCTTTAATCTTTTTTCCACAGAACATCTCAATTCATCGATATATATATTTTTTTACATCCACATGAAATTTGACAAATTATATTACTTCTTTGCAATATAGGAATTATACTCTTAGAATTATTAATCAGTCAATTAACATTTGGAGGAACACAAAATGAAATATTATACTTTTCTTAAAATATATTCTCAATTAATTTAGATTGCATGTTATTTACAAATGGCATAGATATCCATTTGTGGATGTAAGAAATTATATATCAGTGAATTGAGATGCTCTGTGTAAAAAGAATAAAGAAGCATCAATTGTTATATAATTGTATTAAAAATAATGTAAATAGTCAATTTAATACAACTTCAGTATTCTTTGACCATGAAAAAATGTGTAATTTAAGTTTACATCTAATATTAATGAAATAAAAATATTAATGGAAGAAAGAAATCATAAAAAGAGAAAAATTAAAGAGGCAATTTTAATAGATAAATATAAAGATAATGTTATTAATAGGAAAGTTGCAAATGTGGCCATACACAGCTTATAGAAATTTACTTAACATTAAAATAAAAAAAAATGAAATTCAGTTAAAGCTGATGGGGATTTACTACATAATTGAAAGCGCTATTAAAGAATTTAAAATATAAGATTTCTTTTATCATTAAATTATTTACATATTATATATATGAATATTACAAATAAGTTGGTTTTTGTAAATCAAATATAGAAGAAAATGTGGTGAAGTGATAAGAGGGTTCATTGGGAATAACCAATAAATAGTGCCTTCCCAATAATATTCTCCCATCTTGTTAGTCATGATATTCTCTTCTTAAAGCATGTGGAATATTTCTTTTGCAATTTTTTCATCTTCTCTTTGTATTTTATTATATTTTCAATTTACAATTTTCTTTTTTATGGTTCTTTTTTATGCTTTTCCATTTTCTTTTTTAAAACTTATCATCAGTCATTTACATTAATATAAAGTTAGATTATATTAATCATCTTATGCTACTATTTATTTTTCTGTTCTGGATTTTGCAATTTCAATGCTATTATTAATTACACATGCATACTTTATTGTGACATCAATTTTTATGCAAATAAGAGTAAGGGTATCAAGTCCATGATTCTGAACAAAAAAAAAACACTAATACAAAAAAAAAAAAATTAGCCACCTGAAATTTCTTAGTTATGAATTTGCGTAGAAAATGCATTCAACAATGAGTCTCTTTGAAACTAAATTTTGAACATGAGTAACATTTGACTAATGATTGTAAATTTTCCCAGTCATATTTATAAAACACTTATCATTTCAAATGTAAAATCTAAAATGAATCTCCCTATAATGTGTGTCTAGTTAACAAACTGAAAGTATTCTTAATCATGTGGTAAAAATATTTATACAAATAATAGGGTGGAAAAGCAGTAATAGAAATAAAAATGATGATTTAACATTTTTAAATGTAAGATATATAGATTGTGTTTACATTATGTGACGTGCATTCTTCAAGATTTGACTATAGGATATTACTTGCTGCTGAGGGCTTGTCAAAGTTTAAATGCAATATAAATTTTCTCTGTAAAAGGTGTATTCTAGAGAAGGAAAAAGTAGATGAATATATTGTTTTTTGGAAAAGTGATTCATTGAAGAAAATAATATTGCATAGCGTAATATTTACTATAATGTAGTTTAATCAATTATATTCTCAAAAATTGGATAACACTTTATGAGAAAAGTGTTTTCTATAATATTTATTTAGTAATCTTCTCGGGTATATAATAAGTACATACACAAACATATAGAAGTCTATACATAAATCTTTAAGTCGTGCACTATGTTTAAATTGTAAATTGTATTCATATTTATGGATTTAATTTCAAATCATGCGCATATATATACATGCATATCAAGATTAGTACAAAAATATTTTTTGTTTAAATTCTATAATGTCAAATTTGAAAAAAAAAAAACTATTAATCATCTCAAAAATTTATCCATCTTTAAGGTTTATCCATGCTCCACAGATTATCTCACGTTAATAGGACAAACAAATAAAACCTTAAAGCAATTTAATCACCGATTTCAATAAACTTGAGGCTGTAAATCAAAATTTTGTTCTAACCATTTTTGCCCTATGGGTTAAGTATGACTCAAAAAGCAATTTGTCTATTATTTTTATTTTTAAAAATGTAGGCATTTCAACACATACACAATTATATATACAACGGATCATTTTTGGACTGTTTAATCATAAATAAAAAATGTTATTCCATTATGTAAATAAGATTAAGAAAAATGGAAAGATAGACAAATAATTAAAAGTTAGAAGATAAAAAAAGAATCGTTTTGGGTGCAGTTAAAGTATAATAATGGTGTTGCACAAATGCACAGTCCTAATGTTATAGTTGGTACAGTGAGATGACTAAAGGCAAAAGCGATGAACAAAGTGATTCCTTAGTAAATGAAGACAATAAGATAAAAAATAAAGAAAAAATAATTTCCATTTTGAAAGTTAGCATAAATATTAATGAAATTAAATAGAAAGATACGTTTTATTTATTTTGTAATATATTTAGATATATTTTCATGACAGTATATAACTTTAAAAGTAAATATTTTTTAGAATCAGTTTAAAGTGTATAAAAACTTTTAATATTCTTATACATTTACAATGATAGATTTATATATTTTATTTGAAGTTATCTTTATGCTTTTGCTTTAATATAAAGATCCTTATCCTGATAAACATATGACATAAAATTGTGTGATTTTACTATAATTTTAGTAATGAATATTTTTATAAACGTATTAAATGAAAAATAAAAAATTCTTAATAAAAAAACTAAATCAGCAAAAAATATGTTACTTTTAAAAAAAATTTGAACCAAAGTTGTATCAAATAATATAGTATTTTAAATACAAGTATATTTTATATACCTGGAATCTAGATGTAATATAGGGAATTTGAAAGGAAACATTCAAGCTCGTTTCAGTCATATACTCTATCTCATATTACTGGCACACATGATAACATATGGGTATTAGTTGTATGAGATAGAGTGGATGGCTGAAGAGAGCTTAAATGCTAGTGTTGAAATCCACTATATATGTATGTATTGTTTTGTCAGTGCTTATAATAGAAATACTATTATTAAAATTTCTCTAGATAGTAAATATATATATATATATATATATATATATATATATATATATATATATATATATATATATATATATATATATATATATATATATATATATTGTGCCCTTTTGTATGGGTCACCATCTAATTTTTGTGCTAATCTATTAAAAATTTTAAATTTAAGATATATTTGAATATGTGATGTTAATTTTGCTTATGGTAATATTTCAAAGGGTTTAATTAAAGCAATCTATGAGTATTTGATATGTAAAATTGTGCTGAAATTGAGAGAGACATTTTAAGTAAAGATGATAGTAGTATATGGTTGGGAAAACTGGCCATAGTTAATACTGCATTAATAAATATAATAAATAAAAGTTTGAATTTAAATGTTAAAAAAGACAAGTTAAAATTAAATGCATATATTAATTGTTGATAAAATAATGTTATAAAAGAATATAAATATTTTAATTATTATAAGTACATAAATAGAAGATTAATATTTGATTTCAATAATGTCGAATTATTAATTTAAAATCTGTTATATTATCTTATTTATTTTTAAAAATATTTATTTTAAAAAATGCAATTGTTAGTTATTTTTAGATTATGAGAAGCGTTTCTTTTATTGTAAAAAAAAAACAGATGTTAGTTAGATACACACACATGCTTGGAAGTTGTTTAGTAAAGTTGCAGAACTATTTTAAAAAATCATGTTATAAAATTTATAAATAATACGTGAGTTATCACGAGATAAAATAAAGATAAATCAATGTAGAATATTAAATCTGATTTTAAAAATATTGCTTTAAAAATATAACGTATAAAATAGACTTAGTGTATTTTAAATAATCTTATAAAAGTTAAAATTAAAATCAAGTAAATAAGAATATTTTAAAAAGATATTTAGTGGATTTAAATAAATGATAAGGATTATTTTAAAATTTAATAATGTAATAAATATTAAATGTTAAATAAGTCATTATTTATTTTTAATTTTGTGTTGTTGGTAAATATGTAAATAAGCCAGCAAAGTTGATTGTTTAATCTACCAATCAAATGGGAAGTTTCTTCCGGTATAAAAGCTCAGTTCAATTGTTAGGAGAGGACTCTGTGATTGATTTTTCAAGTTAATTGTGTTATTAAAAATAGCAAAGTAAATTTGATAGACGCTCTCAAAATCAATTGTAAAATTACAAGAGTGTCATTATAAATAATTTATAAAAGTTTTAAATGATAAATATGCAGTATTAACTTAATTTTTTCCCTATCGATCGTCTCTATATTAAGCTCAATTTACAAGCAAATGGTCATGGGAACATCATATATAGTGAAAATATATCGGAAACTTTATATTAAAAGTATGACAAACGCTGGATTAGTTCGGAAAATTACGAGATGGAGAAAAGTAGTATTTTGGACAGTATATAATTTTAAAAGCTAATTACTAGTGACTATTAGAAAATAGATATTTTAGAGAATAAAATACTTCTTTATGAAGAAAGTATTTTTGCAAGCTATAAATTTTAAAATATATCTTAAGTAAAGATATTAGAAATAAAAGTAGTTTTATAAATACTTGCCTTGTTAAGTCTTTATGTTTAAAAGACTGAATGTTGACAATTTTGGAAGGCAAATAAATTGAAAAATATAATTAGCTAAAAGTCTTAATATAATAAAAATTATTATATTGAAATAATTTAAACGCTGATCGTTTTTAGATGAAGAAGCTTATTCTTACCTGGATGTTTTTGTTTAGAAATGCGCAAATAATATGTGGACGTCCCAGTTAATTTAAAATAATTAAATGATAATTTTTCATAAATTATAAACTAATTCAAGAATAATAACTTTTGAATAATATTTTTAAAAGAACTAAACCAGGATCCTATAAACTATTTTAATTTTATTTTATTTTCTTGTGGGAACTTATTTTTTTAAAAAAAGAACATTTTCGTTTTTTATAAACTTTTAAAAAAACACGTGATGGACCGGAAACAGGAAATGGTGTGCTAGTGAATATGTGCCTAGGATTAAAAAAAAACTTTATGGTTGAAAAAAAAAACATCGCTGGAGTCACGTAATATGAATTCTGTTTTATTTATCTAATGTAAAAATTAAATATTATTAATCTATTAAAATAAGATAGGTACATATCTTTAAATAATAACTAAAAAATAATATAATGATTAATTGCATGAGTTTATTTTATAATTAATATAACACAGAATATTTTAAAGTATGATCGTGAGTATAAATGTGAATTATTTTATAAAGCTGTAATTCCGAAGAATATTGGAAGATGGACTGGACATTAATTCATTATCTATGGTAAAAAATTGTATAATAATAATAATTTTGATGTATTTAATATGTTTTCTTTAGATCAACCGAATGATATATTATGTTGTTTTGAATGAATGTATGATTATTTTAAAAATATACACACATTATATTGGTAGTGACAGTTTTATTTAAATATGCATAATTTGAATTTATGAAACAAATACGATGCAACATTACATAAGAAGCTTAGAAATAATTATATGATTCTTTTGTTAATAAATTTTGATATTTTTTTTTTATATGTTATAGTATTAAAATTATATTTATTATTTATAAGTAATTATTTTTTTTATTGCAAGTTAAGAAGAGATTTTAAAAATCTGTATTTTATTTTGTTTATTGGATAAATTAAGTTAAGTTTTATGGAGAAGTTTATATTTAGGTTGAAAGTTTACCAAGTATAGATGATGAAGTATAAATAATTGGGATAATTAATATTTTATTTAGAGTTAAAAGTTGTTTTCCGGAAATTTTAAATAAGTTTAGAGGAGGTTTTTGTAGATAGAAATTTATTAAGAAGGAGTAGTATAACACATAAAGTGAAGTAATAATTTTACATAGAAAAGAATCATAAAATTTATCTAATATAATACTTATTAATTTGAAATTAATGAATGATTTGAATAATATTATTATTTCAACAACACATATATATAATGCATATTTGATAAAACTTGTAGCATGAATTGCATTAAGTGAAATATAAAGTTATAATCAATTATTTGTTATTACATTACACAGATACATTAATTTCTATTATAATATTAAAGTAGTACTAATAATAAAGTGAATACATACTATTATACTATGGAATGAATAACAGTAATACTTTATTAATGTAGCAATACAATTTATTTTATGTCCATACTGCAAATAATGAACATATAACGCAGTTCTATTATCTTTCCTAGCAATAGCATCATTGTGTTCTTTAGCTCTTTCTCCCAATTGCTTTGACGTCTGGCCATAGTAAATCATATTACAAAAATTACATCTAATTTTATAAACCATTCCTCTCTTATATTTTATATCATCTTTCATTCCACAATTAGTAATTGTAGAATGAAAGATGATATAAAATATAAGAGAGGAATGGTTTATAAAATTAGATGTAATTTTTGTAATATGATTTACTATGGCCAGACGTCAAAGCAATTGGGAGAAAGAGCTAAAGAACACAATGATGCTATTGCTAGGAAAGATGATAGAACTGCGTTATATGTTCATTATTTGCAGTATGGACATAAAATAAATTGTATTGATAATATAAGTGTTCTTGATTATATTAAAAATGTTAATAGATGTAAAATATATGAAACAAACTACATCATGTATAATAAAAACAACTGTATGAATATATACAAAACATCCATTACATTAAATAATAAGTGGTTAATGGATAAAGAATGGATAGTTAATTAATTAATATATGTGGATATATATCCATTCAATATATATAACAGAGTAATTTTGTAGTAGAATTGAGGGGGAAAAAATCACATAATAGATCATGTCAAATATCCATTTGTTTATCTATCTTCTCTCATGTATTGATATAGATGTCGCTGTATGTGCTTTAAATCGTGGAGACATATTGAAAAGGGCAAAAAAAACATAATTTGCCGAAAAAGGCTTTTATATAATAATTTTATAATTTGTAATCTTTGTTGCTTGTATATATGTATTTTTAAACATATTTGACTATTTTTATTTGTAAATGAGGTTTTATTTTTAGAGTTATTTGTTAATTTATTTAATGTTGGAAATGCATAAAATGCAATGTCACATATACTGTTATAAATTTTCTTTATGAAATTTGCTTGTTGATTTGAAATATATGGTATTGATATCCAAATTTTATTAATAGAAGCATCAACATTATTATTTATATTTATATATTTATATTTTGTATTGAAATTTTTAATAGTTTAATAAATACATTGATAATTATAATCAACATTTAACAATTCATTAGAATACATTTCAATATTTTTGCATTTATCTGATGAATTTTTACAAAGATTTTTATTTCTAAACAAGACAGACTTTAAACCTACCATTTTATGTGACATTGGTACTCTTAATTTATATGGTATATAGCCTCTTTTTGCTATTGGTTTAATAATCATATAGTAATCTGGTTTACATATATTTCTAGTTATCTGAAGATCAAGGAACTGAATGCACATTAAATTTTTATCTGTTTTGATCCATTTTAAGGCATTTATATTATTTAATTTTTTAAACAAATCTTTAATTTTATTTGGCTTGCTGCATACAAAAACATAATCAACATACTGATAGTATAAAGTAATATTTTTTTGATAATCTTCTATTTTCAAAATACATCCTTCATATGTAGAAATTACAAAATTCCTTCTTTGGGCAAATGCAGGTAAAACCACTGGCCATCCACTGCCTATTTTTTAAAAATCATTCTTAAAAACTGCATAAATATTTTTATCAATAAAGCTTAATTATTCTACTACAAATTTTATTGTTTTAATTTTTTTTTTTTTTTTTAATTTAAAGCACGAGAAATAATTTCAATATAAACCATTCAATCAATTGATCTGTACATTTCACTTATGTCTAATGTACATAATACATCATTAACATCAATAATAACATCACAATTTTTACTAACAAATTCAAATGATGAACATATTGTATATTTACCAAAACCAAGAATTTCTTTTAGCATTTTTTCAATTAATGAACATGTTTAATAGTAAAAGGCTCACAAATCAACCATTAACCATAATGGTTTATTCTCTTTATGCAGTTTTATATTTGAAAAGATCTTAGGACACATTGCCAAATAAGAATAAATCTTATATTAAGTACAATTGTCAATCACATTATTTTTTCCTTTTTTTTTAAAGTAGTATTAATAAATTGAATGTGCAAATGATCTATATTTACTTTACTAACTTTCATAAAATTAAGATTATTCATTTGAGTAATAATATTTATCTTCATAATAAGATTTTAGTAATAAAACCATTCTTAATCTTTTATCTTCCTTTATACATATTAGATTATTATCAGATATTTTTTTAAAAAATTTAGATATTTGTACTTTCCAATCATAATTCATTGTATAATAAAAATTATTTTCTTTTACTTTTTTACTAAATCTTTGCAAACTTTTAAATCATATTTAATTATGCCTAAGGAATTTTCTACAATAGATTTCAAATCTAGATTACTCTCTTCCCATTGGCCACTAACATATTTTGCAACAAGAGGCTTAATCAATAGAATTATGGGAAGATTGATCTTTCAAAAAACTAGTTGCCAAAGACTATGAGGATAGTCAAAAGTGCTCCTAAGTGATGATTATATATTTTTTGTCCTTTTCAAAACTTTTTGATTACTGTATTTATGACTATTTAATTGTAACATTACATATATTACTTTGAAGAAATACAGACATTGATTTGTAATATTATTACATATATATCAATGGAATTTAATAGAGAAATGATACTTGGATTATCAAAGGATGGAGAAATGTAACTTTCAAAATAAATTACTTAAAATGCAGATTGCAGTTTCTTAACTGTTAAATGTTAAAATTATTTCTAAATTGTTGTCAAATAAAAGTTAATAGGTCTTGCAAGTTGTCTTTGAATATGATATGCTACATGAAAATGATTGTATTACATAGTATAATGTCTACATGTAAATATTTGATATTTAATAAAAGGCAATATTTAAAAAATTTAAATTATTTAATTTGTTTGAATAATCAAGAAGACTGGTTTAATTTTAAAAGTAATTGTCAAGTGTCATTTGATCGATATTATGAAAAAAATGTGTAGGAAACTTTATGGAAAAATTAACTTTTTATATGGAAAGGCTTTAAATGTCAGCCTCAAGATAATTACCTTAATTTGACTGGTGTGGATCTCGATTTTCAAAAAAAACATACATTAAATTTTGGTGCAAAATATGTAGGTGGTCAATGGAAAGATAGTGATCTACAATTGAAATCTGCTGTAGAAAATTCCTTAGTCATAATTAAATGTGATTTAAAAGATTGCAAGGATTTAGTAAAAAAAGTAAAAGAAAAGAATTTTAATTATACGATGAATTATGATTGCAACGTACAAATGTCTAGATTTAAAAAATTTACATCTGATAATAATATAGTATGTATAAAAGAAGATAAAAGATGAAGAATGTGTTTATTACTAAAATCTGATTATGAAGATAAAGTTATTATTCAAATGAATAATCTTAATTTTATGAAAGTTAGTAAAGTAAATATACTAGTGATTAAGCCAATGCACATGTGCTTTAAAGAGATTATATAAATGAATACTCAATTTTTCCAGACATGAGATATAGTATTTTAAAAAGAATGGAATGAATCCACCCATTCTTTCTGACCCAAACATTTATGTATGGGCAAATTGTAAGTGTGTGAGATGTTACATGATAAATTACATTTGTTAAGTTTGAACGAATGACACTGCGAAATCTTTACAATTTATATAATCTCTTTAAAGTGCATGTGCATTGGCTTAATCACTAGTATTACTATTACATAAATAAACATAGCACTATATAAAATATCTTATTATAAAGTAAATATAGAAAATTTGCACATTCAATTTATTAATAATATTGTTAAAAAAGTGAAAAATAATGTCATTGACAATTGTACTTATTATAAGATTTATCCTTCTTCGGCAATATATCCTAAGATATTTTCAAATATAAAACTGCATAAAAAGAATGAACCATTACAGTTAATGGTTGAATGGGGGGGGGCATTTTATTATGAAATGTGTCAATTAATTGAGAAAATGCTACAAGAAATTCTTGCTTATGGTAAATATACAATCGGTTCATCATTTGATTTTGTTAGCAAAATTTGTGACATTATTATTGATGTTAATGATGTATTATGTACATTAGACATAAGTGAAATGTCTTATATTGAAATTATTTCTTACATTTTAAATTTAAAAAACTTTAATATTAAAACAACAAAATTTATAGTTGAAATATTAAGCTTTATTAATAAAAAATATTTTTGCAGTTTTTAAAAAGGATTTTTATAAAATAGGTAATGGATGGCCAATGGGTTTGCCTACAATTGCCCAAAGAAGTAATTTTATAATTTCTACATATAAAGGATGTATTTTGAAAATGGAAGATTATCAAAAAAAATTACTTTATATTATCAGTATGCTGATGATGTTTTTGTATGCAGCAAGCCAAATACAATTAAAGATTTGTTTAAAGAATTAAATTATATAAATGCCTTAAAATGGATCAAAACAGATGAAAATTTAATGTGCATTCAGTTCCTCACTCTTAAGAAAACTAGAAATATATGTAAACTGGATTACTATATGACTATTAAACCAATAGCAAAAAGAGGCTATATACCATATAAATCAAGAGTACCAATGTGACATAAAATGGCAGGTTTAAAGTCCTTCTTGTTTAGAAATGATCATCTTTGTAAATAATTATCAGATAAATGCAAAAATATTGAAATATATATTCTAATGAATTTTTAAATGTTGGTTATAATTATAATTGTATTTATTATACTTTTAAAAATTTCAATGCAAAATATGAATATAAATATATAAATAATAACATTGATTCTTCTATTAATAAAATTTGGATATCAATACCATATATTTCGAATCAACAAGCAAATTTCAAAAGCAAAATTTATAACGATATATGTGTCATTGCATTTTATGCACCTCCTACATTAAATAAATTAATAAATAACTCTAAAAATAAAACCTCATTTACAAATAAAAAGTGTATAATTTATAAATGGATATGTAGGTGTGATAGAAGATATATAGGGGAATTGAGCTGTACATTGGAGAAAAGAATGAAAGAACTGTTGTTATTAAAGAGAGTGTAGAATACAAAACAAAATTGCAAAGATAATAATAACATATCAGTTTCTATTTTTTATGTCCATAATAAATCATATATATATATATATATATATATATGATTTATATATATATATATATATATATATATATATATATGGTTTTAATTTCAATTATAATAATGTAAAAATATTGCAAAGTGAAATAGCAATAAAAGGAATATAAATGAAGCTATGCTAACATATAAATACAGGCAAGACTTAATCAATAGGCAGGCAGCAAAAATTAAGATCATGGAATTATGGAAAGGTTGAACTTTCAAAGAACTTGACAAAGACTATGAGAATAGTTGAAAGCACTTCTAAGTGAGGATTATATATTTTTTGTCCTTTTCAAAAAATTTTGATTACTGTATTTATTAATATTTAATTATAAGATTATGTATATTACTTCAAAGAAATCCAGACATCGATTTATAATATTATTACACACACACACACACACACACACACATATATATATATATATATATTGTAAAGAATGGAAAGGTCCACTCTTTCTATCTTTAGTGTCATTGTTGTTAAAAAAAAAGAAGAGAAGAAAATTTTTGATTTTGCTTTGATATGAGAGTTTGTATATAGATTGTTGTTGTTAGTTGTTGTTATTGATATTTAGTTCGTTATTTTTTTGTATATGCATTTATTTATGATTGTGGTATTTGAAAATGGCAATGTTAATATTATGATGATTTATATGTGTGTGTGGCATACATTTTAGGATGATATTGGTTTATATTAAAGTATATGCCTTCATTAATATTAGTAATTAAAATAGTGGCATATAAAATTACTAGATGTATTTACATTGTATTTTTTTATTTTTAAAATTATTTGTGATGTGATCTTTTTATTTATTACTTATTTGTTGGTATATATTTTTTATTTAAATTGTAAAACATATTTTAATAGATAATTTTATTTTGATATTTAAAGATCAACAATTGTTGTAATAAAAATATTGAATAAGCAGTGCATGAAAGATTGAGCTAAACAATAGAAAAAAAGTACCATAGCAACAAGGACTGGTAATCACCATTAAAATAAAAGAAAGTCTAAACTTTACTGTTATCTTCTCTCAACAATCTTCTTTGCATAAGAAACATCATTAGAATGGCAGGCTAAAAGAATAATTTTATGATTTATGGTTCAAACCCTTTTATTTCCTAATTCATTATAATATCTATTTGAAATTATGAAAATTATTGGCAAGCAAGTATTTGGGAGTAGGAAACCAAGAATATGAATAGCTATTCAGATACAGCGATCCAAAATAAACAAACTAAATAGTCAAATCGATGTACCATTTTAACTGATCAGTCATTAATTTAACCTCGATAATAATAAAAATGAAAATTTCTACTAATTAATTGTATATAAAACTAAAGGCTCATGAATTCACGTGTCTGTCAATTTAAACTATTTTGCATGTTATCTTAACTCACATTGGAATGGATAAAAACACATTAAACAATTATTGAATTTTGGAGTGAAGAAATAGTAAAGAAAATTAAATGGTAAATATTTTTTTTTTAATTTTCTTTTTATGAGATTGATTTTAAAGTTAAATATTTATATGTACGTAAACTAGTTTGAAGTTTAATCAGTCATTATGACTTAAAACAAAAAAAAAAAAACATATTAATTTTCATGGAGTATTAAATTTTTCTATTTATTGTAATTGATATGTGACATGTATATATAGTCAAACATAATTGTTAGTAAGTTTTGAATTTATTCATATCAATAATAAAAAACGTTAGAAGTCACTTATCATTAAAAAAAAAATTAGTTCTCTTCTAATTTTAAATCTTATATATTATATAAATAAACCAATTTTAGACTTCAACTTATTAACAAATGATCATATATAAAAGATATTATTTGTCAGTAATATATATATATATTGCTTAATTTAAACATATTATATATGCATGTTATGCATCTGTTGTATGTAATGTAGCCTGGAGATTATGTTGATTGTGTTTGTTTGCATCAGAGTCATTTATAAATATAGACATAATATGTTATATTGTGCTTACAAATTTATTACCGTTTAATACTTGTCTTCAGAATTTACTCCATAATTTCATCATTAGATGTGCTTTAAAAGGGTAGGTCGTGCTATGGATATTTGATGTCTATGATGAAGATGCTTATTTTCTCCCATATGAATAGGAGTTGTTTCTATATATATATTAAAGGTTTCATATACTAAAACTTATATAGTTTGTGATAAATATTTATTGAAATCCTAGAGTTAATAAAGATATAAAGAAAGATATTGAATTTATGGGCCATGATAAAAGCTCTATTATAAATAATAAATATAAAGAGTTTGTATTTTTAATACAAAAGGGAAATATAGTTTGTAGTCGAAAATGAACTTTTTTTTTGTTAACTAATCTAATTTTGAGAAACATATCAATGATTCTGAATTATTAATTTAAGAAATTATTATGATTTCATCATTTCTTTTTTATTACATCTTTTGTGTGTTGAATAATATGCAGACACAAATGTCATTTCATACTTATTGCTACTACATATTGTTAATTTAGATTATGCTGAATTAAAATGGAAACTTGAAAGGTATACAAAATATTGTAGATGTTTACTATAATTATTGCTATTTTCGAAGAAAGTCAAACCACAATTAAAGTAAAGCATATCATTTGTTAAAATGAAATGACTTTGTGATTTATTTGAAATTTATTTATTTTTTATTCTTTATTTTTTTTCTTTTCAGTCAAAGACATTGCTTGTATAGATATACCCAGAGTGATCAAGGAAGGGGAATTTCGTCTGACCAGATTTGCAATACAAGTGAACTTTTCCATCTGGTCAGCCAGAAACATAATAACATTTCAAGATGGAACTGGGGATACAGTAGAAGAAATATTTATTAAGAAAATAAAAGAAGCTAGAGTGAAGGATAAGATGACTTGTCAACAATGAATGACTGATCAGAGCTAGTCTTGAGTAAAATCCCAGGGACATTGGTCATTGATTGAATAAACTAATGGATAAGGTAGCATAATTATTCTCCAGCAAAGGTCTGCATTAGTTACTAATTTAAAATATAACTTAATCTTTTAATTAATAGTGTATTTTTATTTTGGCATCCAGATCTACAGATGAATGGAGTGAGGTTAATGCACATCTGGATGGGTGTTGAGAGCCATGTTTAATCTTCTTCAGGGGAAAAATATATATATTAGAAACTATGTAATCAAACATTTATGTAATTATTCCTTAGTCAGAGTATTGGGATATTTATTAGTCATTGTGAATTCCTACCCTCTGAATGGGATACATTGCTAATGGGCAATCCATGTCTGCAGAATGATGGGGTGAAGTCACTATAGTCCTGGATGGATGAAGAATAGTTTTATAATCTTTGTAAATATTAAAATTATATTGTGTTTATGCTTTTGAAATTGTTTGAATAGATGTATTTCATGTACATTTGAAGTGATAGGTTTTGTGATCCAGATGTGCAGGTGATGGGTTGGAATCCCTATAGATTTGGACATATATTACATTATTATAACAATCAGTTCATTTATATTGCAACTTTCCAACTATAAAGTATTTATAATCCAGCCATGTAATTTATGGAAATTTTTTAGTCTGTAAAATTTTTTTAATAATTATGTAACTTGGATGATGGTTTGTGTGAGTGTATGAGATGGGTCTCTGGGCAGATGAGCAGAGTTTTGATGAGATACCTCATCATGTTGGGGACCCTCTACCTGGACTGACTATGCTATTGTCCTTTGCCTATCTTAATATTATATTGTAAATTTGACTTTGGCATCATGGTACTTGGTGATGAGGCACAAATAAACTTCTTTTGGAACAAAGTCAGTCAGTAATGCTGAGTGATAATTTTGTGTTTTGTTAATATTCAACTTCATAATCATTTATTTAAGCCATCATTAATTGCAATTATAACTCAGCATTACTGACTGACCTTGTTTCAAAAGATTGTTTTACATATAATCCTTATCTGCAAATATAGATTGGATTCAATAAAATTTTCTTTGTTTCTGAGTTATATTTTGATGGATAATCAAATCACTAATCAAGTTAATGCTGAGAATAAACCATTTAATGTCTTTTGTTATTATTCTTTGCTATATTTTATGCATAGCTAGTCAGATGAGCAATATAATCAAAGATTATACCATGATTACTCATGCATATTTAGATTCTGGTGCATTGATGCAATTTATTATAATTGCTGCCCAAATCTGTAGGATCATTAAATAAGGGTTTAGCATGAATGCAGTCCATTGCAATTGACACTCAATGATTGGCCTAGTTTATTTTCTGTTATACATATACTTTCCATTATAATTGGCTCCCCAACTCAGGACTTTGATAATCAAGCCAAGACCTGCAGATACTTTACAATAGAAGAGAGTTGTCCATTACAATTAGCTCCCAACCACTGAGATGATTTTATTTTCCATTACAAATGGCACCAACAAATTTGGGGCCCAAAAAGTGAACAATTAATGAGGCTGGACTCATATGTTGTAAAATTGTGTACAGTTCTAATTTCCAATTTTTTTTTTATATTAGTGTTCATTAGTATAATGGTGGGTTAGTTTGTAATATGTTAGACTTAATATTCAAATTATAAAATTTTTACTTGATCATCATTGTATTAAGGGAAAAAAATTATCTCACCATATTGTTAACTTACCTAAATGTAGGTTTATTTAACAAACATGATCATTTTTCATGTGTTAGTACACATCAATATTACAGGTGCCATTTTGGTTTAATGTGAAACTTCACATTTCAGTATTATGTGGATGGGGTGGTACTATTATTATGCATAAGTAAAAAAATTTGGAATAAAGTTATTTCAAGTATCATGCTAATATTTTTGTGCTTATCAATGCCATAGTATCAGATGGCATTTTTCATACACTGAGAGGATTATGATATCATTGGAATTGAAATTTGGATCAGTGTTATAACTATAATTCATGATTAGGATCAGGGTGTTTGTATTTTGCTTGGGTGATGATTTGCATTTTATGATAATGGTGAAAGGATGACTAGCCTTGGATTGTAACAACAATTATCACATAAAATATATATAAAATTTCTTTTTGAGTGTATGTTACTATCATTACTTTAACATATCTATGGACAACATTAACATAACATTGAGTGGCACTAACAATAAAGCCTGATTTGAAGGCAAATTCTGACAAAATGAGTACTGAATTAAACACATTATTGGTCAGTATATTTATGGCCAGTATATTTATGGAGTTAGAGATCAAGTTTGCTGAAGAGATGAAAGGATATAGGGAAGAGTCAAGAATTAAATCTCTCTGAATGCAAGATTCAATGAAACAAGTGATGAAATGAAGGAGTCTCAAGAGATAGTAGACAAATTTGAGGAATCTAGAAAAAGCATAGAAAATTTCAGAAGCAAATGTCTGATGATAATAAGGCCTTACAGGGTCAGTGTCAAGCATTTAAAAATTAAACTGACTGATGTCTAAGAAATGTAAGGTTGCTGTTAGACTTACAATAGGATGATATTCTCCAATTTAATACAAAGTATTGTGAGAAGATGATCCAACTGACTGCTAATGCTAAACTACATTATGTAGATCAGAAGGTGGATATAGTGAATAATGTCATCTGCAGTCATTTCTAGGAAATGGATTCTAGGTTGAATGAGATTCAAGGAAAATTATTACAGGTTACAGAATATACAAAGATCAATAAATCTGACACTAGTGAGAAGAATAAAACAGAGATAAGAAAGGATATTATGGGTATATGTGTCCAATTTGAGGAGATTAAATTTGTTATGCTAGAGAACAGTGAACATATAGCAGACTTACAAAAACAACTGAAAGAACACAGGTTAGAGACAGACCAAAATAAGTCCAGAGACAATATTGGGGACAACAACAACCCTAAGGATACAACAATCATAAAAATATGGGACATGAGGGAGAGTGCTGCCTAAATCAAATTCCAAGTGGTGGGATCGTGATCAATTCCAAGGGAGCTCATGATTTACGACCCTAAGTGACTAATGATTATTGCACAAATCACAATGATTTATTGATATCAAAGACTTCAAAGGGGAGTACAATGAAAACTCCATGAAAAATTTAAATATGTTGGAGGAAATGTTGACACTTAGTTATATTATCTGAAAAAGAAAAGTTGGCAATTGCTAGCAATCATCTGTATGTTTCCGCTAAGTAATGGTGGTGGTCTTTCTTTGAATAGCCTCAAACCTATGGTGATTATTGTCAGGCCATCATGAATAATTTTTGGACTGAGGATAAGCAGGAATATACCACCTTTCTCATGAAAAATATGCCTCTCATAAAGGAAGTTACACACCCTTCTTTAGGCAACAGGCTGCCAAATTTAGAACTTTAACTACATTTCTGCTGTCAGAGATACAGATTGTGCTAATTTTGCTCCAAAATCTGCCTTGATATATTGGTGGCTGCAGAATGACACATTGTTAAGAAAGTGGTGGATATTTTAGGGACACTGGAGGCTGGTAGAACAATATGGCAGTCTGTCTAGAACCAAAAGAGACAACCCTCATTACTCTCTGTCAATCATAAGCCATAATTTATTAAGGGACCAGTTTGTAGGTCACACTCAAGATGTCATGATGAATTATCATCGATCTAGAAGACAGGCACCGCATAGGGATCGTAGAGATTATGTTAGGGATTGAGGGGTGACTATAATACCAATCCACAACCTGGCCATTACCCTTATGGTGGTACCAATATTGGGGTTAAGACTCCAATGGCTGAACCTATGAGCCACCCAATAAATCAGGCAGTATAGATATAAATTAATTTTTATATTTTTTTTATTTTATTTATATAATTAATAATATAAAATTATTATTCCAATGTTGTTATGAGATCTTGTATTAGTTCATATCCCATGTTAGTCATCTACAGGAGCACCAATTTAAAAATTTCTAATCTTTATGAAGCGCTGTACCAAATTGAAAAGGAAATGAGATTACATGTTTATATCATTCATACACCTGATGGTCTGAAGAAATGTATAATACTCGAAGCCTTCAACCAGTGCCTTGTGAATAACCAACAGTGCTTTGTCTATAAACAATTCTACATCTACTTTATATTCTGGAATACTTTATTTTGATGCTCTTGGGGAAAATAGAAGTTCCTAGTACCATCCTTGATTAAATATTGTCATATGATAAATACAAAACAATATGTCTATATGCATATTTGGAAGGGGGGTTGCAAGTGCTTAGAATTATATGCTTTTGTATATATGTTTCAGAACTTTTATTTATTTATTTATTTGTTGTTGAAATACATTTATTTAAATGAAAAGGCTACCCATAAATAATTGAAGGGAAGGTGTGTGATTAATTAATTAATTTTAAAATTTACTGTTATTATCAGTATATGTAATTACTTATATACAAAATTTGTTTTTTATTGTTAGATGGAAAGATCCACCCTTTCTATCTTTAGTGTCATTGTCATTAAAAAAAGGAGAAAATCTTTGATTTAGCTTTGGTATAAGAGTTTGTATATAGGTTGTTGTTGTTATTGTTATTTAGTTCATTATTTTTTTTTTGGTATATGCATTGATTTATGATTGTGGGATTTGAAAATAGTAGTAGTAATATTATGATGATTTACATATATATGATGTACTTTTTATGGCAATATTGGTTTATATTAAAGTATTTGCCTTTATTAATATTAATAATTAAAAGAGTGGCATATAAAATTACTAGATGTGTTTACATTGTATTTATTTTGTTTTGTTTTTAAAATTATTTGTGATGTGGTTTTTATTTTTTATTACTTATTTGTTGGTGTATTTTTTTTTATTTAAACCGTAAAGCATATTTATATATATAATTTTATTTTGATATTTGAAGATCAACAATTGTTATAATAAAAATATTAAATAAGCAGTGTGTGAAAGATTGAACAAACAATAGAAAAAAAATACCATAGCAACAAGGGTTGATAGTCACCATTAAAAAAAGAAAGCTCTCCACAATTTTCTTTGCATAAATACATTTATTGAATTTGAAACATCATTAGAATGGCAGGCTAAAAAAATAATTTTATGATTTAGGGTTCAAACCCTATCATGTCCTATTTCTTATAACATCTATATGAAATTATGCAAATTATTGGCAAGCAAGTATTTGGGAGTAGAAAACCAACGTTATGAATAGCTATTCAGATACAGTGATCTAAAATAAACATAAGCTAAATAGTCAAATCAATGTATCATTTTAACTGATCAGTCATAACTTATCCTGGATAATAATAAAAAGGAAAATTGCTACTAGTTAATCATCTATAAAACTAGAGGCTATTTTGTCTGTTATCTTAATCCACATCAGAATAGATAAAAACACATTGAATAGTTACTGAACTTTGGAATGCAGAAATGATAAAGAAGATTAAATGGTAAATAAATTTGATCTTTTTTTTAATTTTCTTTTTATGAGGTTGATTTTAAAGTTAAATATTTATATGTATGGGAACTAGTTTGAAATTTAATCAATTATTATGATTTAAAAAAAACAAAAACATGTTAATTTTTATGGAGTATTACATGTTTCTATTTATTGTAATGTATATGTGACATATATATTGTCATGCACAATATAAGTAAATTGTTATTAAGTTTTGAATTTATTCACATCAATAATAAAAAACACTAGAAGTCACTATCATTAATTTTTTTTGTCTTTTTATTTTTAAACCTTATATATGTACATTATACAAATAAACCAATTTTAAACAACTTACTAACAAATGATCATATATAGTAGATATTATTTGTCAGTAAAATACATATTGTTTAATTTAAACACATTATATATGCATGCTATGCATCTGTTGTATGTAATGTAGCCTGGAGATTACATTGATTGTGTTTGTTTGCATCAGAGTCATATATAAATATAGATATAATGTATCATAATGTGTTTACAAATTTATTATCTTTTAATATTTTTCCTCAGAATTTAATTCACAAGTTCATCACTAGATATGTTTTAAAAGGGTAGGTTATGCTATGGTTATTTGATGTCTGTGATGTAGATGCATATTTCCTCCCATATGAGATAGGAGTTGCTTCTATATATTTTTTTTTGTTCATAAAGGTTTCATATACTAGAGGTTATATAGTTTGTGATAAATATTTATTGAAATTCTAGAGTTAATAAAGATATAAAGAAAGATATTGAATTTATGTGCCATGATAAAAGCCTTATTATAAATAATAAATATAAAGAGTTTGTATTTATAATACAAAAGAGGGGTATAGTTTATCCAACACGGTGGGATAATTTTTTTTGGTTAAATAATCTAACTTTGAGAAGCATATTAATGATTCTAAATTATTAATTTAAGAAGTTATTATGATTTCATCATTTCTCTTTTATTACAACTTTTGTGTATTAATAAAAAAAGATTCTTATGCAGACACAAACATCATTCCATACCTATTGCTATTACATATTCTTAATTTATATTATACTGAATTAAAATGGAAACTTGAAAGATAACCAAAATATTGCAGATGTTTACTATAGTTATTGCTATTTTAAAAGAAAGTCCAACTACAATTAAAATAAAGCTTATACCATTTGTTAAAATGAAATGACTTTGTGATTTATTTGAAATTTTTTTTTTGTTTCTTTTCTGACAAAAGTCAGTAGGTAATAACTGAAAGTAATTTTGCAGATTTAAGGATTGTTTGTAATAGTTTGTAAACTGTTAAATTTATTATTTCACTTATAATTACAAATATATACATATATGGGGAGCATACTAATAGCTTAAACAAGCTTTTATTTAATAAGTACAGTAAGAGAACATATTTAAAATCTCTATCTAGAATATTCTTATCCCCAGACCAATTGGTTTTGCCTTTACGGCTCACCTCAGTGAGGAGCTAGAACATTCAGACCCTAGATCTAAAATATCAACTGAAAACCCAGTACTTATTTAATACATAACTATTGAGAAGAAAATCAAAATTTTCAGATACAAAAATGTCTTTAAATTCATCTATCTAACTCAAATAGCTATATGGGACTGAACCAAATTCGGATCTACCATATATTAATAGCCTTAGCATCACCAAAGCCTTAAAGGTAAAATTATAAAAGAGGGAGAATGCATCTTACTTTGGTCAGACCTAGGATCTTCCAATAGGTTGCTGTCAATGATGCAATAAAAGTACCTAACTTATGATCATATCTGCCTCCAAAGGGTTAGCTCTGTGTTTACACATTAAATTTAGATACAATTTGAGCTAGTTCATCTGTACCTCACCCCTTTTTCAGTTCTTGTTATGCCTCAGTATTCAATCTCAGGGAGAAATATGCATTTGGTTCTCTTAAGGGGTGAATTCACACTAGATAGCAACTATTACACCTCCATATAAGTTTCAATTGATTTAAAGATGCATCCCAGAATATTACTGTGTTATTATATAAGAATGGTATATACTCATTTATCGGTTGATGAATGAATGCATAAATGATTTTGATAAATTAGAGACCAGTTTAGTGTAAATCAAATTGACAATGTTTATTAAATAACAAAACAAAAAATTAAAAACTCTTTAACAAGGTAAAGTAGTATAATTGAGTGCTTCAAAGAAAAATTTCTACCTTATCAACAAACAAATGTGTTCACTATTACAATGCAAATAAAATTTTACAAAAATTATTATTAAATTGACTGTGAAGCTATGAAGCTAATTTACAATATTATATAGGCATATCTGAATTAGTGTCAGTGTCCAATTTAAATTAGTGATGTTCTATCTTCATTGGGGATCGCCCAACCATATATGTATGGTTCCCTATGGTTGGTAGAAAGGAACATTCATACAAGAATATTAATCATACATACCAAAAAGACAAATATAAATGATTGTTAGTTAACAGTGAATAAATAACATGAACTCTTTCCTGAAATAATTGTGTGTAATTAATATGGAATAATCTCACAGATCTTACCTTATCCCATATCATGAGGAGATAATCAATGTCAAGTCACTACAGAGGAAAATCTGAACTAAACTTTATTTAACATAATTTTTTTAATCTAACTTTATAAATTTCCTCTGTTTCATTACTTTGATTTATAATGGACTCATCCAACTTGTAGGCATGCTTCCATGTGTAGAAATAAAATAAAACTACAATTTTACAAACATGTATAAAAGAATATACATAATAAAATCAAAACATTCATTAGGTCATTTTTGTTAATGTCCATGAGTTTGGAAATAATGTCTTTTATGGACACAGTCTATCTCTCTTCATATCACTTTTCTTCAGGAAATTATTCACCACTTGCTGGAATTCCGCAACAATGTGCTTGAAATAATATTACTTCCATTTTCTGCAGTTGGTCTTCTTTTCAATCCATATAGACATTTATTGTAGGACATTTGGTGTTTCTTTAGTCATTATACAGATAAGTAGATTATGTCATTGCACATCCAGGGTTGGGACAGTAGCACTTAGTCCTGTGGCACTCTTAAATTTAGCTTGAATATGTTGTACAGCAGTTTATAATAGATTTAAGTTTTATTTGCAATTTGGCATTTAATGGCTTATAAAAAATGTTATTTCATCATTTTTAAATACTAGCAATGTTCTATTTCTTCTTTATCTGTGTTTGAATAATAGCACAGTTTCTCAAATATCAATTGAAAATCAGTTCTGTTATTTTATTAAATGACACCCAGATAGTATTTTACCTGATATCTCATTTTGATTCTCATTCTCTTTAAATTCTTTTGACAATTAGTTGAAATAGGTCTTATTCATAACTCTATGTTAATTGGCAAAACAAAATTGAATGTTCTTACTACTGTATTATATTTTGAATAGTTAATTACATACATGTAAATTCTGATTGCAATTTTGCCTTTTTTATCTGCAAATAAGTGGATGATATAAAACATACAAAGCTCTCAACAAAATTATCTATCTATCTATCTATCTATCTATCTATCTATCTATCTATCTATCTATCTATCTATCTATCTATCTATCTATCTATCTATCTATCTATCTATCTATCTATCTATCTATCTATCTATCTATCTATCTATCTATCTATCTATCTATCTATCTATCTATCTATCTATCTATCTATCTATCTATCTATCTATCTACCTACCTACCTATCCATCCATCCATCCATCCATCCATCCATCCATCTATCTATCTATCTATCTATCTATCTATCTATCTATCTATCTATCTATCTATCTATCTATCTATCTATCTATCTATCTGTCTGTATGTCTGTCTGTCTGTCTATCTATCTATCTATCTATCTATCTATCTATCTATCTATCTATCTACCCAAATTCATATCTGTCTATCTATTTATATATCAACTATCTACCTATTTATTATCTGTCTATTCATCTATTATATATATATATATATTGTAATGGAAACGTATATGAGTAGCCCCATAATTAAGCAAGTTAAATATAATGGAATGTATATGAGTTATTCCATTTATATTAAAGAATGAAGGAAAAACAAACTTGTTCCAATTATATTTTAATAAATTGTTTAAATTGCCCTCCCAGCTAGCTTTATATAAAATAAATCTAAAATCATACTAATCAATGAGATCTTTCATTATAATTAATCTTTTAGGTTGATGTGACTAACTAATCAAATATATATATCAAAAATAAAGGGACTTTTATTAAATTCAAATATACACATCTACTATATAAATTTATGTACCTCTAAATATGTGTATGAAAAATAATATATGTAAGTGATCTACAAACCAAGTAATAAATGAAATAAGAAATTATCTTTTATTAAGTCGTAAATTTAATTAATTTACTAATAACTTTGGCATTAAGAAAATAAGAATAATATAGTATCGATCTTTAAATAATTACAAAGGCATTATTTATAAAAATAAATAGCACATCTTTATTTTATGTTATCGTTTGACTTTAAATAATATTAATGTTTCAATATTAATATATACAATAAATATATAAAGACATATTTCTGCCTAATAGTTATAATATAAAGATACTAATTAATATATAGTACCTCAACTTATAAATTATATTTTCAGATTTTAAAATTATTTAAATATTTATCTTAAACATCATCTGTTATACGTTTAATGTTATAATAGAACAAGACGCTTAAATTGATCATTCACAAACGTTACATTTTACAATGAAAAAAAAAATAAACAAAAAAAAAAAAATATATCAATCTCAAAAATATATATCCACACATCACTCATATAAATATATAATTATTAAATACCTTTTTAAAAGTTCACTTAGTTGATTGTCCTTTTAAGAATTAATTTAGTCCATGAGTTTTTTCATCTGTATATATTTTTTTTTAATTTTAGAATGCATTCTATAAAAGACGACGAAACGATTTCATTAAAGAAGATTATTAATTCTTGAATATATGCATATTTTATTAAAATGTTAAATCCAGTACATCAATTACAATTACTTTCAGATTAGAATTAAATTGACGATAATACATTTAAGATAGCTATGCCAGCTTTTAACTCCAGATGCGATGAAATTTATACGTTGAAAATTTTAGTTGTTCCATTGAAAAATTGCTTTAGAATATATGAAAGCGATGATGATGATGCAGCCCTAGCTGCGATATATCCTTATTACCCCGTCATAATTTATATGTTTATTACAAAATATATACGTTACTTCAATATTTTAAAAAAAATGGTAAACTTTAAAGAAATAAAATGTAATAAAATTCTATCCTTCAGTTGTTTGTTCTATATCCCATTTTTTAATAAGAATAATCCTAATAATGGCTTCCTTATTATTGTCGCGTGGTTCCATGCCAGCAGATGCTATTTTAAAACTCATGTTATATATATATGTTCTCTTTTACAACAATTAACATCAAAATAAAAATAAAATATCAAGTATACATATAAAAAGTATCAAATCGAAAATTTGACATCTTTTAAAATATACATAAATAATTATTTATTACATTTAGTAATCATTGCAAATAAAATATTTTTTTTTTAATCAACAATTTATATGTCCTTATTTATTTTAATAATTAAATGTTTATAACGATGTACTATCAATATATATAAATAAAATAATAACTTCAAATAATAACTATATTTAATAAACATAAAAGAAAAATTTAAATATTTCATATGTAAACTTTAACTTAAAGAGATTTTTTTTTTTAATAACAAATAACAAATTTTTAAAATATAAATATCGACCTATTGATATTTACAATATATATATATATATATATATCAGGGATGAAGCATCTATGTATTGAATGGAATGAGTGCTTGCATAGAAAAATTCACTAAAACTTTCAAAAGGTTTAACGCTTCAATAGGATTCAATGCATTATTGCATCAGAGGTTTGTATCGCTTTAAATTGGGCAATTTTTTAGCTATGATGACATGTAAATAGTCACTCGAAAGTTGAGAAAAAGTCCCTAAGATGCTGCCCTCTCTTGAATTATTTTACAAGTAAAAAATCAATAATAGGATTGTTTTAAGTTAACAAAAGAAGAAGACCAATTCTGATTGGTTGGGCCATCCATTCTCATTTCTGATTGTCTGAAAATTATTTGGTCAAAAAAGAGACCTATGATAAATATTTTTCACCAATGAAAATTAAAATATATGTTTTAGAGTGTTTTTTTATTATTATTTTTCATACATATTATAAATAATTTTCATAAAATCTGCTAAAAATATAGTTATTTTACAAAAGTAGTAAGGTTTTATTAAAAAATTGTATACTTTACATGATTATAAATTGAAAAAGAAACCAGCCATAGCAACAATTTTGACATCTTGTCAAGAGTTTAGATTGCTCCAAGCTGTTTATTTGATTTTCAAACAAAAATTAATGTTTAGAATATTTTTCTGGCATTCTATTACATATTATAATATATTTTGGTTAAAATAAGCTGAAAATATAATTATTTTTAGAAAAACGCTAAGATTTTACTAAAAAATTCTTAACTTTTTTTAATAATGAAAATATAGGAGGGATTTAAATGACATTTACATTGCTTGTAATTTGCTACAATCTTTTCTTTGATTTTGTCCACTTTTGAATATTTCTATAATTACAAATAAAAATATATTTTTGAAAAAACTTTCATTTACTTTCATAACGTTACAAATAATTAATATACTTTTTACAAACAAAACTAAAATTAATATATTAATAAGAGATAAATATATTTCTATCAGTAAGTTTGTAAACTGACCAATTAAAATTTCAGAGTTTTATCTCATTGGACCAATAAATAAATTGGTCAATGGAAGTGTTAATTAAAATTCAATTAAAAAAATTCACTTTAAATTTCTTTACCTACAGTTGAATTGTTTTTATATAAACAAAGAATGAGTTTGGCTAACATATTCTTGGATAATTATAAGAATTTCAAACAATGCTAAGGTCTAAGTTACAGTTAAAACTTTTAAGAATGTTAAAAAAATTTGGAAGATAAAAATATATTGATAACGTATTATCTATATTTAAACTAATCACAATCTGATTAGAATGAGCAAATCATTATTTTTTGTTTGGAATTATTGTTGACTTTCAATTTTTTTTAACAACAGTTGAATTTTTTTATATACGCAAAGAATGATCTTGACTAACACATTCTCAGTTAATTATAAGAAGTTCAAACAATGCTAAGATCTAATTTACAGTTAAAACTTTTAAGAATGTTAAAAGTATTTGGAAGATAAAAATATATTGATAATATATTCTCTGATTTACAGATAAGAGAGTTTCAGATTTTTTTAGATGTGTATATATATATATATATATATATATATATATATATATATATATATATATATATATATATATATATATATATATATATATATTAGGCACTATTATGTAAAAATTGTTGTGGCAAGTGAAATAAAAACATTATAATAAAAAGAAGTCTGCTTCCATTCCTAAAAAAGTCATACTTTATCACTGATATATATATATATATGTATATATATTGTAACGAGCATAGATGTTCGTTACATTGTTTTTTTTTTATTTATTAAACATGAAAGTAAATTAAAAAGTTTGCATTTAAAAATTTTCTTTAAGAATTAAAAATTGAAATTAAATATCATCTTAAACTCATATATGTTAAATCGCACAGATAATGAAAAATTATTAAAATAAAACTTTATTAAAGAAAAAGTATTTTAAAACTAAATTTTAAAAAGATTTGGAGATAAAATTATATCTTTAAATTTATCTTTAAATATATTTTTGATTTGGAAAACAGGTTAATTAATCAGAAATGGAAATGATTGTTAATTAGTTAAATGTAAACCAGCCTTGGGCATTTAAATCTAAAAACATCGGTCAGATAGGAAAACAATAGAAACTGTTAGCAAATAAGAAGAAATCCCTATGGAATCGGACCGCAGTGAAAGGACCATCGCATCGGTGACGTAATGTAAATTCAATCCTTCACATTAATATAAAAAGGACAAGTTTGGAAATTATTAGTTAGTTAATGATTATTTATGATGTGACAGATATGTGTTAGTGCAGAAGTGAAGAAGAAGAGATTGAAAAAGACGCACGTTCAATCCCTTCAGTTGTTATAAAATGGAAAAATGAAACATCGCTCTTCTTATATTCAGAAGACCACAGGATCATCAGGAAATTTAACGCTGGATTTCAAATGGCAAGCAACTTTTAAAGATGAACATTTCTAAAACCATAAGAACTTTATAAAATATAACAAACAATATTAATTTGAAAACACTAAGAACTTTAAATTTTAAACTTTCCTAGTAATTTAATTGTTACAAATAGAATCCTATCTGACCAAACTAAATTCTTTATTAATAGTGTTATTTGATGTATTTTTTTTTCTTATTTATGTAAAATCATTTCCATTTATTTATTTTTTGTTCTTTAAGTTTTTATCATGATTTTTTTGTTTTTCGTTAAATTAATTATATAAATGTTAAACTTAAGTCGGGCGTGAATGGCTGTATAGATTTGTAAAGTTATATTAGGGGAGGGTAATCTTAGGTTATTTGTGTCGTTGTTAAATTGGGTCAATGGATTGGATATATTGATGTAGTTAGTAGATGTAGTCAGAGATTCGCTACTGGCAGAATTGCTTCATACGCCACACTCTCCTGTTTTGCCTATGGAAGGAATTATAAGACGCAGCATGCAGTTCCTTTCTATGGAGTTTTATTTTATTGCTCTTCTTGTCTGATAGATGTCATATTCCTATCTGATGAGAGTCAATGCCTTCTCTTAATCTTTTTGGTGCTGTCGTATTCCATATTACATTGAAAACATCGATATATCAGATGAATTGATGCCAGTTTGACTGCGAACTTTAGCCTAAGGTTAAATAGGGATAGAATATTTTATTTTCAAATGCAAATCTATGTAGTCTATTCATACTCGACCCTAAATAAAAATGCATTAATTTTAAGTTGTTTATAGACGCTTGCATGGATTGGTTATCGGTTAAGTATGTTTTGGGTTTGCATATTTGATCAAAATATATAGACATTCGATAAATAATGATACCTTACGGTGAGTATCTATAATGTATTTATTCGGATGTCTTTTAAGTTATTGGTGACAATGCAAGTATCTTATGCTGAATACTACAGGGTTTCTTATATTTCCCTATGCAATTGTCAGTAATCAATAATTTTGTATTTTGATCGTTTATGTTTATTTTGAAATGTTTTTTGACCGTTGAAATCTATGTAACCGATCTATAGCAACATATTAAAACAAGCTGTTATAATCCCATCTGTGCAAACTTAATTAAAATGTAAAATTAGAATATAATAGAAATTAAAATGTAAATTAAAATCTAAGGTAAAGTTAAAAATAATGTTAAATGTTAAAATGTAAACTAATACTAAAATAATTTTAAATCTTATATATATATATATGTGATAAATAAATGTTTGTATGTTAATTACTGGCAGTGGCTTATTTTATTCCTCTTATATATATATATTCTTATATTATATTTTTAAATCTCTGCTATTCCACTGAGCTAGTGACATGGGCTAACGACCGAAAACAAAATATAAAAAAAAAAAAATTTTTTTTTTTTTTGGACTTACGTATCTGCCTACTTTATAAATTTTTCTAGGTTCAAATACCTAGATGGCGCCCTGTAGTGCAGTTTACGTAAGTCTAGCCTCTGGATCATTACAATATATATCAATTTATGTATCTACCTACTTATATATATATATCCATCTCCATCAATTTATGTATCTATTTATTTATGTTTGTCTATCTATTATCTATCTCTACCTAATTTATCTATCTATTTACTTCCCAATCTATTCATCTGTATATCTATTTAATTATTTTTTAATCCAATGTTTGGCATTCTTCTAATATCTATCTATTCATCAGTCTACCTAATGTATTTAAATAGCTCTTTATGCAATCTTTTATTTATTTGTCTACCAATGAATATAAAAAATTATTTTACTTATATACTGGTATATCTGTCTCTATCTATCTACCAGTATATCTGTCTAATCTATATATGTGCAAATATGTCTATCTGTCTATTGATGTATCTAAATTTTAATCAACCAATGATTCTACATATCCATTAATTCATTCATTGATTTATCCCTTTTTACATTTTTAATTTACATTATAGATTGCTATATCTTTGTATCAAAAAGAATGTGTTATCAGCATGGGTATCAAAATGTGTTTAGAGTTATAACATTTGTCAGGATTTTTCTTACAGCTTGACTAGCTATGTTAATTATATATACATATAGATATATGCATTCATGCATGTGTGCATGTGTATGCTTGTAATTTTCAATTTTGAATAATGAATCAAACATTGTTAATAGACATACCGCATCTATTTATTTACTAGATTGTAAACCCAACACAAAGTGACAACTTACATTATCTATCTCAAATGTATAAAAGGATCATATGGATTGGGTCCATTAAAATCCAGATTAAACACAGCCTCATTTACATTCATCCTAGTTTGTAAAAAAAGTCCATTTATCACTTGTATGTCCTTGCAAGTGAAATCCTTCAAATAGTTATACTATAATAAATATAGTATTTTTTCCCAATATTATATATAATTTTCAGTCATGACTAATAAACCAAATGCTGATAATAAAACTATCAGTAACTTTTTACTTATTAGATTGTCATCCAATATAAAACAACCATTTGTTCTCATTAATTCAGATATATATTGGAATTAATAAATTCTGTGTTTAAATATAGATTGCAATAGATTTTATTCACTTCTATATTTAATACATTTATTACTCCCTATATAAATATGGGATAGCTAATGCAGATGATATTTTGCATTTAATGAACAATTTATTAAGTAAGATAATGCTGATATGTTTATTAACAACATTTAGTTCATTAATCAAACCTAGAAATTATGTATAAGGTTTGAAAAAATGCTGTATTTATTGTATTTGATATAAAATTCTTCTGTTGAAAGAGCTCAAAAATGTTGTCTCTCCATGAAAGTTAACCCTGCAGTATAAATAAATGCTACTGTGATTACATTGGGATTGTAATTTACCTTTATTTCAAATGTATTAGATTTGTAATGCAAATAATCATTTTGCATTGACTAAAAAAAATTATTAAATATAGGGGTGCTTCAATGTTTATTAACAATGCTGGATCATTACCCAAGAATAGAAATTACATATTTATGAGCTATGGGGGTTACAGACAGTGGAATAATCTTTGGACCTGAATGGTTGTTGTGAGTATGAAATAAACAATGTGCAAACAAAAATATATTCTACAGTGGCTTAGAATAGGATGTGGGTTTATCATAAGGTAATTACTGAGTTAATACACATCGTATATTTTTGGTTTCCCTCTTTTCTTTTTACAGTCAATTAAGTTTGTGTCTCCCAAGCCACTAGTTAGCTGCTTGCAATAATTGTGACAATGTGATTATATCTCTGTGCAGCTACATTTCCAATGTTTAACTACACATGCAGAATTTCTGATGGCAATTTCTTTTATCATTTTTTTATTTTAAGAACTTGATAATTAAAAAAATGATTGAAGCAGGCTTTGTAAAAACATTTTTATATCTTCTCTGGCTATTACATGAACACAGGTAATGAAGCCATACTTCTCTCTCTCTCTCTCTCTCTCTCTCTCTCTCTCTCTCTCTATATATATATATATATATATATATATATATATATATATATATATATATATATAATTCAGTATATGTATATTTTCTATACTAAACAATATAATTAGAAAAGACTTGAACTCAGACTTTCAAGCTTTTTATAACTATGTATTCTATCTTATACAACCAATACACATGACTACATACATTTTAAAAGCAGTAAATCTCCATTATATGTATTTCATATTAAGATAAGTTGGTCCAGTTCACCATCTCCCACACAAACAGTGCTCAGGTTATATTAAGATAGCAAATCTTCAAACTTTAAATAAACAAGCTTCAATTTTTCTCCAATCTCCAACTCTTCAGCCATTTATATTATTAAGAATGCCAATATTAGTGTCACACCCATGTTGTATTTTAAGTCACTCTGACCCCTCACATGACAGGTATTTTGCCCATTCCTTTTCTGTGGATTTACATGGACATATTAAGGTCCTATATGTGAGAGGTCAGTGACTTAAAGACAACATGGGTATGATAATAATATTGGCATTAATACAGGTTTTGAGTATTCTATCATCAGATTTTTAATGATATGGATGGCTGAAGAGTTGGACGTTGGAGAAGTTTGAAGTTTGTCCATTAATGTTTGATGATGTATTATCTTAATATAAACTGGGTACTGGTTGTATATATGTATGGGAGTTTGTAATCTGGACCAATTGATAAGTGCTGGTGAGCACAAAATATATATAATGAACATTCATTAATTTCATATGTATGGTATCGTGCACATTAATTGTATAAGAGAGACTGCATAGCTGTAGGAAACTTGAAAGTATGAGTTCAAGTTCCTTCTAATTCTATATAAGTATAATCTGAATAGAAATCTCTCTTGTAATGTTGTTTGAGCAAATAAAATAAAAAATCGACTTAAATGGTCTACCTATTCTTTAAGCTTGTGATGATAATAAGCATTTAATAACTAATACTGTTGGAAATTCAGACTGGAAAAAATGTATTAGCCCGATGAAAATATGACATTAATAATTTAGAACTTGTTAATTAATTATGTAAAGGCTGAAGACAGAATCTTACCTTTAGTAACTCTTGTTTTAATAATCATACAAAAATCAATAATTGTACGTATCAAATAAGCATAGTTTAATATAGATGATATCTAAACAGATGTGAATTACTTTTCCCATGAAATATAAATAAATAACCCTTTCTACATTGCAAATGATAAAGAATATAACATTTTTTTTTGCTAACACGTTGGGTTCACTTTCTTCTTTATCATTTTTATTATTTATTCATAGCTCAGAAGAGAATGGTTTATTTCTGTTTAACGTCATATACGTTAAATTATATCTATTACATATATATTAAAATTATATATATAATTTTTAATACAAATAATACTGCTTACAATTGTTTTTACCACTATTATTTTTTTATTTATATTATAAATATATCAAAATATAAAAATGGAAGTATTTCCTTAATTGAAATTTAATATATATATAAAATCATTTAATATAAACGTATGGAAGTATTTCCTTAATTGAAATTTAATATATATATAAAATCATTTAATAAAACGTATATAAGTAAATTTGTGTGCTATTATTATTATTATTATTATTATTGTTTGGAGAATTTGATGCTGCATTTGACATTTCTTTTTCTGAGGTTGGATTGTGGTTTATAATATGCATTTGCAAATAAATAAATTCCTAAGTAAGTAATAATAATTTTGAAATTAAATAAATTAGTCTAATAATCTGAGTATGCTGGGGGTTTGATAAAAGAATTCCATCAAAAAAATATGCATTATAAGACAAAAGAGAATTAATCAGTTTATATATTCAGTATGTAATTTGAGCTATCTAATTTAAATCTTTATTTTAAAATATTTTTAATTAAAGATTATAAAAAGTACTTGCGTATGTAAAATTATACTAAGTCTACACAATCATTTATTGAAATTTATTTTCAACCTTGTAAAATGAACACTCAGATAATCTGAAGGACTTATGTTTTAATATCATTGCTTTTTTTAAAAAAAAAAGAAAAAAAAACAATATGAATCAGATTATATTAATATCAATTAGAATATTTAAAAAAAGAAATAGTAACTAGGAAAAAAAATAAAATAAAATAAATTATTATATGACAGTAATAGCTTTTTTCATTCCTGATTTTAAAAAAAATGTCACATGCATATATATCTGACTCTTTTAGACTTTTCATAGTTTATGTATAATTAAATTTTTATTTAATTAAATGAATATTGTTTAAACATACACACATAAACATACATGCATATTTACTTACATATATAACATCATAGATTTTTTTTATAGGGCATTTATTTTCTTATTTAAATTAATGTAACTTTTTTATTGTTTAAAGACATTTTTTTTTTACTTATAATCTTCATTCTTTAACATCTTTACAATTTTTATAGCTCTAAAATATGTACAATCTTATTTTTTAATTTTTTATTTATTTTAATTTTTCTCTCTTCTTTTTTAACTATGTAATTTAAATGAAGCAATAGAGTGCAGATTCAAAAACTAAAAGTCTCTGGATTAAAACTTAACTGGTCATTTTCTATGTCCAAACATCACCTGATCTTAAAAATAAAAAGTCTTCAAATAATTCAGATTACACAATGAATTTCAAGAGCAAAATCTATTTATACTCCAATTCTGCCACGTTATTGTAAGCTTGAGTAATTCCTAGTTTCTAGATAGTAAAGCTTATTAAATTTTATATAGTACTGTCTTATTTTCAGACTAGTTTTTTTTTGTTTGTGAAAAGTTTTGAGTCTATTTCTAATAATAATCACATTTTTATAGGAATTTAAAGTGCTATCATTTAGAATTATTGATTGCTCAAACTTATTACTAGGTGGAAGAATTGGAAAATTATATATAGATTTTACTTTTATTACATGATCTTCTGGGTGATTAAACATTTAGTTGTTACTTTTTTATTTTATTATTATTATTATTATTATTATTATTATTATTATTATTATTATTATTATTATTATTATTATTATTATTATTATTATTATTATTATTATTATTATTATTATTATTATTATTATTATTATTATTATTATTATTATTATTATTATTATTATTATTTTTTTTATTATTTTATTATTATTATTATTATTATTATTATTATTATTATTATTATTATTATTATTATTATTATTATTATTATTATTATTATTATTATTATTATTATTATTATTATTATTATTATTATTATTATTATTATTATTATTATTATTATTATTATTATTATTATTGTACAAAGATAGTCATCCTTACACATATGCTCTTACAATATTAAACGCTAATAAACGCTTGATCCATGTCACAAGATAAAGTACAGTCATGTGTGAAAATGATTACCTTCATGTCAAAATTACAGTTTGACACTGCACTAGTAAAAAAACTTTTAGTATTATTATTATTAATTACTTTATACATTATGTTTCATTTCTTTAAAAACCTATTAATATGTTTTGTAAGTTTTCATCTTATTAATTAAAAAAATATATTATTTATATAATTAATACTGTTTACTTTTGTAATTCTAAATTTATTGCTTTTTCATATTTTTCACTCTTATGTATCTAAACATATAGTAAAAATCAAAATTTTTAATTCTTATTTTACGTTCTCTAGATTTTTTTCGGTTTCCATAATTTTTATTCTTTTTTTTTTTTTTGTTATAAACTCTAACAACTCTTGATGCCATGGATGATTAAAAAAGTTTTCTGATTATAAAAATATTGTAGAATGAATACAAAAGAAATCAACAAGAGTATTATCAGTAATAGAAAAAAAAAACCTTACTACCATTTTACATAATAAAATTTTTATTTTAGAATTGCAGGAAAAAAGTCTCATTTTAACTATTTGTTTAAGCACCTTACAACAGAAACAGATGATAGAACAAATTCAATGACATACTACTACTAATCAAGCAAAGTTAGAATAAATCTTTATTGGTAACAGCTTTTGTTACATGACTATGGCCATTTTAACTCCAAATATATATATATATAAAATGAATAATAATAACAACAACAATAATTTTAATAATAATGATGATGATGATGATGATGATGATAATAATAATAATGCTGCAGCAAACAGTTCACTTGAAAAAAACAAAAATAACCAGTTTCAGTTTCTTTATCTTTAGAATATTCAAAAGATTAACCAAACAGGGTAAAATTTTACCTATAGATATGTTTTTAGTTCTTAAGAGCTTATAATTTTTTTTCCATTTAGTACTGTTTTTTTTTTTTCATTAAATTTTTTTAAAAAAAATTTATTTCTTTAACTGGTATTGGTGTCAAGCCATCACAAACACTATCACCAGTTTGCAAGATCAAAAAATATACTTCAGCAAATACATATCAAATTGCTTAGCAACAGTGCTACCACCTCCTAAGTTCAAAGTAACAGAGTACAAATTCCCAATAAAAATGATGTCATTTCAATTGCTTCAATCAACAGTTTCTCAGCTCATATGTCAAATTAAAAACAAAAGTATGCATATGCTATTGGTAGCTATTTACAAATATCTAATAGCAAAAATGACACAATTACAACCTTTCCAAAGCCAATGCCCCATTTCCTGAGAACTATACATACCTAGTAATATCAAAGAATTGGATCTCAATGCACAAGAGGCCCAATCGTGCTAGCCATAATAAATGATAAATTTAATATTACCATACCAAGAGGGCTGCTCACTAACTTCAAAAAAACTACTCCCTATATTATTAGTGTTAGTAATCATGAATACCAATTTATCCCTTTATATATTTCCCCAGCAATATCTCTATGACAACATCACAATGCATGGACTGTGGAATAAAATCAGTAATATTGCTGACCACCCAAATTTAAGGTACCTTGCAATCAAATTTTATCAATTCACTCAAAGTAAACACTTTCAAAACAAAATCAAAACACTTGACAATTGTGCTTTAATATCAATTGATCCAAATCACTAAAACTGCATCACTGGAATGGTAAAATCACCTACTTCAGATGCACCCCACAAGATTTCCAGTGAATGATGCAGCCTTTTGGGAAAGTCACCTTCCAATCAGTTATTCTCATAAGATCCACCTTTACCCAGACCCAGTAACAGCTATGAATTCAAAATTCAATTGTACCCATGTATACATATAAATACAATCCCTACACTAATACTCAACCAGAAAGCAACCTTGTGCATATATATCTGTGAATTAAAACCAGTGGGCCTAGGAGTTATCTCACCTGCCAATGATCCAATGTTCTGGTCCCATCTTTATCACCATCCACTTCCCAGACAGATACTCAAGAAACCTGCTGTGAAAAAACAATTCAACACTCCTTTAATCAATCTAAACAGCAATGCACAACCTAACCCCTCAAACAATTTCCCCACTCATTCCCAAATCTAGAATATATACCAATTGATATTATCCTCAAACCCAACTAAAAATTTCAGATGACACTTTTTTCATATACACAGTCAGCCTGGCACTTAGATTCTAACCAGCTGGACACATCTTAATAAGTGCTGACACCATCACCCAAACAATTCCTCAAATGTTTCTGCAAATAGTCATGATGCAATACCAATATATTATAAAAATAAAGTATTAATGGAAATCATAGAAACAATTACTCCATGTTTACTATCTGTACCATTTTCACCATTCTTCTTTCCTAATTAAACCAAAAGAAAATTTGGATGACCTTAAAATCACCAGGTAAAAAAAATAAAACATCATTGACATTAACTATATACTGCCAGTTACTGAACTAGATGACAATTTTCATATGGTCAAAAAACATACAACCTAAGTTTACAAACCCATTAAACTAACAAGTACATTCTATTCAACACAACAGATCAGGGTCAAAGAAAGCCTTTTAACTAAGATTAAGTCAAGAAAAATGAATATTTACTATGAATTGTGTTGCTAAAAATAACAGAACAGTGATAGAAATATAATATCTCCATAATATATATATATATATATATATATATATATATATATATATATATATATATATATATATATATATGATCAATAGATGGCGTTTTACCAAAACCACCGAAACAAGTGTAAAATTTGTTTACATAAATGACAAAAGAGTAACTATCTCTTTCATTTTCTCACCCTCAGATCAGCTGATTTCAAGCTATTTGCTGTCATCAGTGAAGGATAGAGTTAGAAACTAGATCTAAACACTGACTCCAAGTGTTTACGCAAAATGTTTGCAAGCGTGAATTTTTCAGACCGGTAAAGTCTTCAAACTCAGCCTAACAAGCCAGATATCTATATGGGTCTGATCTCAGTTCAGTTTCACCACATAGTCAAAGTCTCTGCAATATATATCATTGCAAGAAACCTTTAAAGGTACATTTATGAAAAACAAAAACAAGTTATTCATGTAACTTGCTATCACTTCTTATTTCTGATCAATAGATGGCGTTTTACCAAAACCACCAAAACAAGTGTAAAATTTGTTTACATAAACAACAAAAGAGTCAGAATTAACTATCTCTTTTATTTTCTCACCCTCAGATCAGCTTATTTCAAGCTATTTGCTATCATCAGTGAAGGATAGACTTAGAAACTAGATCTAAACACTGACTCCAAGTGTTTATGCAAAACATTTCTATCAGTTTGAAAGCATGAATTTTTCAGACCGGTAAAGTCATCAAACTCACCTTAACCTTTAAAGATTTTTTGCAATGATATATATTGCAGAGACTTTGACTATGTGGTGAAACTGAACTGAGATCAGACCCATATAGATATCTGGCTTGTTAGGCTGAGGTTGAAGACTTTACCAGTCTGAAAAATTCACACTTGCAATCTGATAGAAACATTTTGCATAAACACTTGGAGTCAGTGTTTAGATCGAGTTTCTAACTCTATCTTTCACTGATGATAGCAAATAGCTTGAAATCAGCTGATCTGAGAGGGATAGTTAATTCTGACTTTTTTGTCATTATGTAAACAAATTTTACACTTGTTTTGGTGGTTTTGGTAAAACGCCGTCTACTGATCACAAATAACAAGTGATAGCAAGTTATGTGAATAACTTGTTTTTGTTTTTCATAAATGTACCTTTAAAGATTTCTTGCAATGATATATATTGCAGAGACTTTGACTATGTGGTGAAACTGAACTGAGATCAGACCCATATAGATATCTGGCTTGTTAGGCTGAGTTTGAATACTTTACCGGTCTGAAAAATTCATGCTTGCAAACTGATAAAAACGTTTTGCATAAACACTTGGAGTCAGTGTTTAGATCTAGTTTCTAACTCTATCCTTCACTGATGATAGCAAATAGCTTGAAATCAGCTGATCTGAGGGTGAGAAAATGAAACAGATAGTTAATTCTGACTTGTCATTTATGTAAACAAATTTTACACTTGTTGCGGTGGTTTTGATAAAACGCCAACTATTGATTATAAATAACAAGTGATAGCAAGTTACGTGAATAACTTGTTTTTGTTTTTCATATATATATATATATATATAAAACTGAAGTGATATATTTGAAATATAGTGTACATAATTGAAAATTAAATACAATCTGTGTACAAATTTTTCAGTCAGTATTGAAGCTTTTATATGTATACCTAACATATAAAAGCTTCAATACTGACTGAAAAATTTGTACACAGATTGTATTTAATCTTCATTTATGTACACTATATTTCAAATATATCACTTTAATTTTTTCCAATTGATGCATTGCTTTTGTCTCATTCAGAAGTGTAAAGCTGAATCTGACTAATTTAGTACTATAAATTAAACCTGTGAATATAAATAGAACAATAATATAACAATAATTTATGTAAATATATGTATGCTAAAAAATATCATGTAAAATACTTTTGGTCTTAATAAAGTTTTTTGAAGCATCATCATCATTATAATAATAATAGTAATAACAATAATAATAATAATTTAATTCAATTTATTTAATGTACAATTCCATAGCACTATAGGCCAATTATAAATTGTATATAAATTCATTAAATAATACATATAAGAATATAAAAAGAACAATATATAAGTAATGTAGATTACAAATATGAAACAAAACAAAGATGCCACATATCATCACTGAAATAAATGTTTTATTTTGTAACAAAAATCATATTATTATTTTTATCATTTAAAACAATTATTAGTGCAAAAATCCTTTATTATAAGGTTCTGGTAATCAAAACATTAGAGAAAATTTAAGAGTAGCTAAATAATAGATTTTAAGATAAAAAAAGACCCAAAGTTCTAATTTTTTGTTCTATTTTTATATTTTACTACATAAAGTGAAATATTTGATATGAGATTTTGACAAATTACCTTTTTTTAATTACGATTTTGTATAAAAACTTTAGATCACTTATCCTTCTCCTTGAAAAGAAAAATAATATGCTAATTTATCTAAACTGACATTTCTGTAAAAATTTTCTCCCAATGATTGATATTTAGCAATATTTCTTTTTGATTGTGGATTCCAGACAACTAATCCATGTTCAATAATAAGTAGAGCAAGAGTTCTGAACAATTTATATTTTAAGTTATTATTAAACAATTGGCCATATCTAAGAATTATTCCATAATTTTAAGAGCTCTATTAATTATGGATTCAATATGTACATGTGTTTCAATATCCTATGAGAGACATAAATATTCAGATTAATTATGATATGAGACTACTGAACATTTGTCCATATTAACACATTTTATTTTCACTACACAAAGAAATAAATTATTAATATCATTTTTTATAGAAATTTAATCATTTAATGTAAGTATCTGTTTATAAATTTTACAGTCATCAGAGTAGCATAATAAATATGAAGACTTAAGATAATATGTAAGATTATTTATGTATATAAATGAATAAAAAGAAGCCAGAATTCTTCCTTGAGGTACACCCAAATTTCAATTATAAAAAGTGGAAGTTTAATTATTATATTTAATAAAAGTCTTCCTACCTTTAATAAATTAACAGAATCGTTTAATAAGATCTATAGAGAAGCCTAATCTGTAAAGTTTTTGAAGAAAAATATCATAACTGACTTTGTCAAAACTTACAGTTGATCTAGTTAATAAACTGGCCAAGAAAATAAAATTGGTTTAATTTACACAATAAATAAATACAGGCGTGAAAATAAAGATATTTTTTTAAAAATATTCAAGGTTTAAACTCGATAAAAAAATTAGAAATAAAAAATGGATAAATACTATCCAGCTACAAGTAATAGGATTAGCTTAAACTAAAATTTATAATAGATCACAAATATATCTATCAAAATATCTTAGTAATCGTGGGTACACTGCTTTCTTCAAAGAAGCCTTGGTCAGCAGGGATGGGAATTATAATTAATAAAAACTGTCGATTTAAATCATTTAAAATTATATATATATATATATATATATATATATATATATATATATATATATATATATATATATATATATATATGCACACTTGCTAATAGTATCATTATATCATAAGTCTTTAATACTTAATACTATATTCATTTACTTTTGTTTACTGTATTCATTTATATTCCACCAGATCATAAAATAATCCATATATTAATAAATACACCAAATGCCCAATTTGCATTCTCAACCTATTCCATAATATTGATTGGGGACTTACAACATGTTATATAACAAATTTGCATTGAAATGTTTACACTTACTTGCTTTTCCACTTATGACAGGAAAAGGGTTTCTGACAAAGACCTCTCTCTTATTTAATATTGGCAGATACTCATCAATGATTGACCTGGGGTGTTATTCACTGGCACTGTACCATATGATGAGCTTGTCATTGATAAACACATTCTTTCCAGACCATGCTGCAATCATAGTGACTATAAAAAGTGATTTTATATACAGACCATTAATAACAATGAGTAAAACTGTTAGAGAATGTCTGCCTAGTAACACAACTGAACATATATTAACAGAAATATACACACTACTATACAATTTTAGAGACCTTGAAATGGATCCAGTTCAAATCTGGAAGACATTTGTAAATATTATAACTATACAGTAGACATTATAACAAGAAATCAACGAGCACCACCAAAAATCCTAGCTCTTGCAGATAGATGATATTAATAAAAAATCATGTGTTCTTCTACCATAGCAGAAGGATGCAAATATGTAATGGCAATGAGGAAAGCATATCAATTAGCATGTGAAACACTTCAAAATATATAGCTATATAAAAAAGGAAATATACCAAAATCATCCCCATACTTGGAAATTAAGTCAAGCACCAGTAAACTGAGTTTTCATAGCAATAAATATGAATAATGAAATTATTATAGTAACAAATTTATATCTAAAAAATTTGTTGAAAGGCTTGCAACAATAGCAAAACATGACATCCATGTATATGTAGTATACCCTTGTTTATATATAATTATTAAAAAAAAAAATCTCAAAATACTTAGTAAATTTAGCAAATTTTTAAACAAAAATATATAATATACAAGGACTCCATCCAATCTCTCTGGTGTCATTTGTGAAAAAAACAAGAAAACATATCCACATTTACAAATCTCAGAAGCATTAAGATATTAGAGTTGATGATCAAAGAAAAAATTCAACCCTATATATTGTCACAACTTTCAAGATTGTAGTTTTCTTAAAAGGGCTCATCAATAGTACAAGTGGCATTTCTGTTTAAAACAGTAATAGATTCAGTCAGAACTAATAAAAAATATGGTCCAGTTGTAGTAAAACTAGATATAAAATCTGTATTTGACAAAGTACCAATTGATCTACTAATCAATGAATTAATAAAAGCATCAATACTAACTTCACTAATATATTTGATTACAAATCTGCTTCTGGGTTGGGAAATAAATATTGGCCTCAAGGAAAGTATTCACCATCTTTTACCTCTTTTTGTTCAATTCCACAAGAATCACCATAAAGTGCTATATTATTCACATTATACATTAATCTATAGATTAAAGCAATAGAAAACGATTTGGCAGGAATATACAGTACAGAATTAAAAACAAATATTTCCCATGTGTAGCATATATGGATAATATATTCAAAAAGTAGTTAAAATTGTCCAAAATTATATAAAAAATATAAATTTGAATTCAATATGGAGAAATCAAGTGCTTGTTCATTATATACAGGATGCTATCATGAAAAATATTTCAAAGGGACAAAAGACCCTTTTTAGATTTACCCTTTTTTAAGCAACATAAAAATGCACTTACAAATTCAAAGAGAATTAATAAACAAAATAATCAATTCACTCTCCAAATCCTAGTTGTCACTATATGCAAAAGTGGCACTATTTAATCTTTAATGATGATGAGGATATCATACTACACTCCAATAATTATATACAGCAAAGCCTTCTCATTAAAAGTTGATAGCTTGTGTAGAAAACTATTGTGGATGAAAAGGATGTCCACAATATCATTTAAATGAATTCAAAATCCCCTAGTGCAAAATGGATTGGGATTATAGGCAATAAAAATATTTCAAACTCAGAAAATCATCAATTTAATTACTTTATGCAAAAGGCTATTTCAATATCTTGAAGTAATTCATAAAATCACACCAACAAACACACTACCACTGATTATTGGTTTTTAAACATTCTTCATTTCACATTGTTAAATAGCACAAGTTTAGTGAGCTGGAAACAGAAAACTAAATATAGGTATTGGAAAATCTATATACTCCATCTTCAAATGACAACAATAAATTTTTAAAAAAATATACCAACAAACAATTAGCCAAAAAATTCAAATACTGGTCACTAGAACAGGAATACTATAACTTTCTACTTAAATTAAACATAGAAGCACTACTGACTCTAAATTTCTTTCATTATAAAAGAAACTGCATTAATATGGATGATATGTGAAGGCTTTGCAAAAGTGAACCAAAAACTTGGTCACATATTTTTTTCTTGCCCTACATTAGATAATATTTTGGACCTGGAATTCCCAATTTATTCAAAAATAGAAGGTATACTATGAAACATTTTTTTTCAATTCTATGTGAAAGGTATCTTTGTATGCATTAGGGCCAGTACAATTGCACTATTTTTAATACAGTGTAATAGATGCACATTTATATATAATATAAACACAAAGAGGCATCCATATACATTTTGGAACAAATAGAAATAATAAAGCTAGAGATGAAAAAATATCATCAACAAACATTTACACATCAACTTGGTCACTAATGGAACTATGATCAAGCCTATAACATGATACACTAGACCAAAAAAAAAAGGAAAGGGAGAAAAAGTACACAAAGAAATCTGATAAAAAAAACTTTTGATTACATAAAATGATCATGCTGTAAAAGTCAGAGTTGAAGAATGGACACTTGAAATCCTTCATTGTTGAACAATAATAATTTTTATTTGTACAATCATTAAGTTAAATAACATTTCTTTTGAAAAATAATAATGATGATGATGATACTCTAGAGATAAGTTTTGCAATGAATATACAAACAAATCTGTCAACTACAAATATGCCCAAATATATATTATGCTAATTCATTATATTCTTTATATGATAGTCAAAAATACATATATATATATATATATATATATAAGCAACAAAGATTACAAATTATATAATTATTATAAAAAAGACTTGTTTGCCAAATTATGTTTTTTGCCCTTTTTAATATATCTCCAACATACCACAATTTAAAGTACATACAGTGACATCTATATCAATACATGAGAGAGGACAGATAAACAAATGGATATCTGACACAATCTATTACGTGATTTTTTTTCTTCAATCCTACTACAAAATTACATTGTTATATATAAATATATATTGAATGAATATATATCCACATATATTAATTAAATAACTATCCATTCTTTATCCATTAACCACTTATTATTCAATTTAATGGATATTTTATATATATTCATACAATTGTTTTTATTATACATGATATAGTTTGTTTCATATATTTTACATCTATTAACATTTTTAATATAATCTAGAACATGTATATTATCAATACAATTTATTTTATGTCAGTACTGCAAATAGTGAACATATAACACAGATATGTCATCTTTCCTAGCAATAACATCATTGTATTGTTTAGCTCTTTCTCCCAATTGCTTTGCCATCTGGCCATAGTAAACCATATTATAAAAATTGCACCTAATTTTATAAACCCTTCCTATATTATATTTTATATCATCTTTCACCCTACAATTAGCTATCAATTTATCTAAATTTTTGCTATTAGCCCATCCCACATTAATGTTTTTATCTATATAATTTTTACTTTTTTTATTTAATATATTATATACACTAGGCAAATATAAAATTTTTATCCATTTCTTTTGTTTATTAGTCCTACATTTATTATTATTCATGCTATTTACCCCATATAGTGAAAATATATTGTCAATACTATGCACAGCATATCCATATCCCATATATGTTTGTTTACATTTATCCTTTGGTAACATAGCAATATTTCTATCTGTTTTAAATCTATCGTTCTTATATTTAAAATTCTTTATTACACTCATCTTTTGTATCCATGGTTGTTTTGAATCTATTGATATATTTTTCTTAATTTATAATCTTTAATAAAATGCTTAATTATAATATCATTATTTTGATTTTAAAATAATTTCAATATCTAAATATCTTATTTCATTATCAATTTCTTTCATAGTAAACTTAATATTATCAACATTATTATAAAATTGTTTATATAATTTATATATTGCCCTCTTATTACCAATTATCAAACTATCATCTACATATCTAAAATAATGTAGTACTTTTTTAAAATTATACTGCCTTTTATAATATTGATTTCCATGTCATTAATGAATATAGATGCCATAAGCCCACTAATCATGCACCCCATTCCTTATTTATACTGTAATATTCATTATTATATTTAAAATATAAACTATTATTTATTAGGTTTAATGCTCATTTATAATACTAATTATGCTACCATTATTGATATATAGAGATAAAACCTTTATGATGATACTAATACTTTTAATTCTAGGGATACTAGGGTACATCAATTCTATGTACATCAGAAAAATACTGTGGTTTCTATTTATATTAATCATATTTAATTTATCAATAATAGTAGAATTTAAGAAAAAAATCATGTAATAGATCGTGTCAGATATCCATTTGTTTATCTGTCTTCTCTCATGTATTGATATAGATGTTGCTGCATGTACTTTAAATCATGGTATTCTGGAGACATATTGAATAGGGCAAAAAACATAATTTTCTGGAAAAGGCTTTTCTATGATAATTATATAATTTGTAATCTTTGTTGCTTGTATATATATATATATATATATATATATATATATATATATATATATATATATATATATGTGTGTGTGTGTGTGTATTTTTAAACATATTATTGGCTATTGTATACTTGAAGTGCAACATAAAAAAAGAATTGGTTTTAATTCTGATTCTTTTTCTGTATTGTTTATATGCCATTTTAAAATACTGTATTTTACTTTTTCAGCAGAAAACATATTGTTCTAAAATAGTTGTTATATTGTAAATGAAACCTATTCTTATGTTTTCTATATAAAAAAAAAAAAGTTCTTGTATTGCTTATTCATTTCACATTTCCAATCCAAGAAAAACATAATTTTACAATGATGGACTCAATAATATCACTGCCATCAAGTTTAAGAACATTTTGATTGGTTTTATGACTTTGTCATTGTATTTTTAAAATTTTAGAAAGCATTCATAAATGATATTTCTCTAAATTATTAATGTAGCAGTGATAAACCACTTCCAAGGCAAGAATTAAATAAAATAACAGCTCTAAATACAGAAAATTTAGTTATAGATATTTCTCTGTGATGAAATACTACTTTTAAATTATTAAAAGAGCAGTCCATTGGAGTCCATGCCACAGCTCAACATCTATGTTTACCTCTACACTTAAAAAGCTACAAATACATTTATATTGGCTTGCATGCTCAAGTTGATAACCATTCAAAATAAAAATTGAAAATCAAATATATTCTTTATTTTATCTTGACTTAAAATAATAAAATTCACATTAGGGAGCTATAAATCCGAATTGAAAAAAGTAAAGGTCCTTATTTTTGATTTTGATTTGATTTAAATTAATAATTCATTCATTTCAATTCCTGATTCAGTAAGTCACTCACAACATCAAATTTTATTTTGAATGTCTAATATATTATACCAATAGATTTTCTGCTCCTTACTCCATCATGTACAAGCTATATAATACAAATAAACATTGATGAATAATCAAGCAATTTTAAGCAGTACTATAAACCTCTTTACTTAATTTAATACAATTTCTTGACAAAATTAATAATAGCAATATATAAATCATGTTTATTTTGGTCAATTTTCTTGGATTTATGGATATAGTGCTTTTGATTCTTTAAAACCACATTGAATATTGTGTAACTATTTATCAATTATTGGAAATTTCTATTAAATAATATTTTTGCACTTTTGTTACTGTAAATAACAATGATATATCATGATTATTAGTATAATGTTGTCACTTTTTTATATTTTAAAAACTAAAACAATGGAAGCATCCTTAACATTTAGATGGTTTATGAGTTGTTATTTATCTAAAAAGTTCCAGTATTTTTTAAACTAACATATCATCTCTATAATTTAAAACTTTTTTAGATATTTAATTACAACCTGTAGCTTTTCCATTTTTAAGATTACAAAGAACTGTTTTCACTTCAGTAAGCTATATATTTTTGTCCAAATCTAAATGAGAAATGAAAATCAACATTTCAATTAATGTACCATTAATCAAAAGATAATCAAAATAATCCTTTCATTTGTTTCAAATAGTATTATTATCATTTTATAATGTTGCGCCATTAGTGGATTTAATAAGTTTGTGATAATTTTATTTCCAATAAACATGTTACCTTCAATGTGACTACAATCATAAATGCACATATCTCCTCTGCTGTTGTAATACAGCAATCATTTTTATGCATTTTTGTCATTTACTGGCTTTCAATTTTTAAATCCTTACTTATAATAAAACCCCACATTAGCAAAAAGTGTTAGTTAAGTTACTAATAAAATAAGGTTAGATATTGTAATATTAAATGTATATTTCCAAATTAATAGTAATAATGTCTACTGATAAAAAGTCAATTATAATTATATTGTGGTAATGACAAATAATGATAAAGTGCAAGAGATTATAATCAAATGTATTATTGTTTAGTTTTAGTATCCTATTGACTCATTATTTTAACTGCTTTAGGTAGAAAACATAACACATACATATGCATGAATACACTTTTTAAAACTGCTTATTTAATTGGAAGTAAAATAGTTTAAATGATATTCAAAACATAGAGCTTAATATGACAAATTGGTAATAATTTTAGACTGCACTGAAATTGATGTTAAATGTAAAGAACAATTTTTTAATAAACCGCATATCATGGCATATTGCAAATACATTGGAATTACAACAAATTACTGTAATTCTTTCAAAATTTAATATACTATCAAAAGAGTTTGAAAGCATGCTATTACAATCTTACTTTCTAACATATTAAAAAATTAGACATTTGTGGGGGAATTTTTTTTTTTTTCAATTATTTAATTAACTGTAGTATCTAGTTAATTTTAAAAAATTACTGTGTTGATGATAGCAATAACCAATGTATGATACTTTCTATAATTTTTCATTAATTTATAGCATCTTGATAAATTGCCTTTACTTAATTCTGTTCAATAAGCAGTAACATTTTCAATATAATCTTTTATAATAATTAACAATTATTATTGTTTTAATCAACTCTTAAACAAATGTATAATCAAAAGTTAATTTTTTAGATCAAGTGATGAGAGTCGACAAAATATTCAAAAATTTTAGTTTATGTGTCTTAAATTGCACAGGATTAAATAGCTCATTTAAGTTATAATGAGGTAATGACAATCATTCTCATTATTATTGGATCTTGGTTATGTTCATAGCACAAACAAAATCAAAGGGACTAAGTATGTTTTTGCATTTAATTAAAACATTGTAATTTATAATGGTTTAGTTTATAGTATGCTTGTCATGAAAGAGAAATTAAATATTGGTCAAAGAAATTATTTCAAAGTTAGACCACTTTGAATTTGTTTAAGGTTTTGTTTGTGTTAATTTAAACAAATATATATATATATATATCAAAGCATTGGCAAGGAGTGAAAACAGGCCTGCTGCCTTGAAAGAAGCTATGCTAACCGCTAGGCCACCAACGCTTGACATAACAAATATGTTTATGAATCTTTTTGTATAAAAAAATCAAGATAAATCTTTAATTATAAAAAATAAATAGAATTTTACTTTTATTATTGTAATTTATAAAATTATAATAAATCCTAATGTTAATTAAATCCAGCTACATAAAATATGTATTATCAATTGATAATTATAAATTTGTGTTGCATGGATAATTAGAAATGATATAAGAACATTTCTGGCTGCAAAAACTAAAGAAAAAAAAATTTAATTAAGGAATACATAATTAACATCAGCATGTTAAATATAAAATCTGTCTTTTTGATGAGTTTATCTTATAACATGGAATAAATTTTTATAAATTGTCCAATCACTCATTTCAATGTGTCTTCAGAAAAAAAAGATGTAATTAAAAGATTTGTGTTAGTTTTAAATACGTTATATTTTCTATTCAGTTCTATGCTATTGCTAAAAAATTAACATTTCTTATTATTTGTGACTACAAAGTGAAAGGTGTACAAAATATTTCTGTAACTATTGTAAGGAATATATTAATAGATCCGTCTAAAGTATTAATAGATAGATAGATAGATAGATAGATAGATAGATAGATAGATAGATAGATAGATAGATAGATAGATAGATAGATAGATAGATAGATAGATAGATAGATAGATAGATAGATAGATAGATAGATGGATGGATGGATGGATGGATGGATGGATGGATGGATGGATGGATGGATAGATAGATAGATAGATAGATAGATAGATAGATAGATAGATAGATAGATAGATAGATAGATAGATAGATAGATAGATAGATAGATAGATAGATAGATAGATAGATAGATAGATAGATAGATAGATAGATAGATAGATAGATAGATAGATAGATAGATAGATAGATAGATAGATAGATAGATAGATAGATAGATATAAAAACTAGATATCACTATCTTATAAACAACAATCTGTATTTATTAAATAAATCATGTATAATAGAATAAAAATAATGACAAAGAATTAGTCAGATAAACTTTAATATTTCTTATAAACCATAACACTGTTTATAATAATATAAATTTATATTAAAAGTTAAATGCTACTTATATTTATATTTCGATAAAAAAATTCATGGATGGATGAAAATGTCGTTCATATTTAAAATATCAATGATATGAAAATAAATATATAACTCAGTAATTGATTTCTAATTATAACCAAATAAAATAGAATAATGCTAACTTAGCCATGCTATTCCCCTAATACCAATATGTTCTTAGTAATTAAGTCAATTATAAAACAATTAAATGCTCAAAAATAAGACAAAATCAATTAACCTAACATCTCTCTACTTTCACAAAGTTATAATAATATAAAGTCAAATAATTATATTAAATAACATTAAAATTTAGAATATCTAATCACATCAATATATAAAATAAATGATAGATTCCTATTTGATGCTTATTCCAAAGCTCTGGACAAATCATATACAATTAATATTCAATTTAATAAAACTAAGTTATTAAAACTTTTAGACTAAAATCATCAAAAATGTGAAAAATTATTAATGTTTATTATAATCAAATATAAATATTAAAATTTTATATCTAAATTGAATTTATGATCCACATCAACGAATTTTAAATATAATTAAAGCAAATCACTCTAATTTGTAACAGAATAGAATATATAACTATTACCAGCACAATAACTGAATAATATTATGATCTTTATAACTGTATAGTAACTTAATATTCACTTTAATCAATAATAAATTAAAATAAAATAGGCAAACATTTTATTGCAACTACCTTTATTTGTCTTCAATAATTATTATATTTGTACCTTTATCAATCATCAAATTAATTCACATATAATCCCTATGTTAATAATACGCTTACATGTTACTTACAAAATAATTACAATAAGTTTCTAATTACTTATATATATTTAACAATGTCAAATCAATTAATTTATTGCTATATAAAAATCAATACATGTTGTGATAATAATCATTAAATTGAATAAAAAAAGATATGTAATTAAACTCTTTTACCTACTCTGTGGTTTTTGTTCTGAACTATTTTGTACCTGCTTTTAATGAATTATGTTGTATAATCAATTAGTAAATATCGCCTCATCCAAATATAATTAACCAATAAATTTGCATTAAAAAATTGAATGACAACTAAGCAAGTTTATTTATTTTAATATAATTCAAAATTTATTAATAACTGGATATAAATTGAAATCATATATATATATATATAAAGAAAATAAACATTTAAAATATATACACATTTCCAATTATGCTTTAAACCATAGATTTTCATTTGACATTTTTTTTTTTTTACTTAAATATGTGATTATATATAAACTTGACCTATGAAATGATTAAACTAAAAATGAATATTTGTGCATCACAGACATTGTAATACATATGCACTTTTCAAAATATAGAAGAGTCAAGTACATTCTTAATCTTTATATATATATATATATATATATATAGTATATTTTTATTTCCATATAACTATATATATATATATATATATAGTTAATGGAAATAAAAATATACTAAAGACGAATCTACCTAATCGTTTACATTATTCTAAGAAAATAAAAAATAAATACTTGATATTAATATATGATCGATAAATAACTTGTAACTTTTATAAGGAATAGAATAATATGTAATAGACAGGGTATGAGCACAGATTTTCACATGACCCACCTCTCTCCACACTATCTCATAACACTGATACACTTGAACACACATATGTTGAAAAGATAAATAATCACCAATATACGTATTTCATGCTAAACCAGCAATCATCAGTTGGTCCAGATTACCATCTCTACACATATATGCTATAAGTGCTCAGATATATATTAAGATAGAAAATCCTCCTACTTTAATGGACAGGCTGGTTTAGCATGAAATACGTATATTGGTGATTATTTATCTTTTCAACATATGTGTGTTCAAGTGTATCAGTGTTATGAGCTAGTGTGGAGAGAGGTGGGTCATGTGAAAATCTGTGCTCATACCCTGTCTATTACATATATAGTCACAGGTATATATAAGCCTGTGTATTTCAACTATTACATATTAGAGATGTCTGCCTATCCCTTGTATATGTATTTAATGGATTATGTCCTGTACATGAGGGATCAGATTGACCTTAGGTCAACATGGGTGTGACAATAATATCAGCCTCAGGGTGGCCTTTGAGCGTTCCATCTTCAGATTTTCAATTGGATGGACAGTTGAAGAGTTGGAGTGTGGAGTGGATTGAAGCCTGTCCATTAAAGTAGGAGGATTTGCTATCTTAATATATATCTGAGCACTTATAGCATATATGTGTAGAGATGGTAATCTGGACCAACTGATGATTGCTGGTTTAGCATGAAATACGTTTATTGGTGATTATTTATCTTTTCAACATATGTGTGTTCAAGTGTATCAGTGTTATGAGATAGTGTGGAGAGAGGTGGGTCATGTGAAAATCTGTGCTCATACCCTGTCTATTACATATATAGTCACAGGTATATATAAGCCTGTGTATTTCAACTATTAAGGAATAGAATAAAAATGAGGATATGCTCTTTTTTTAATGCCTCACAAATTTGGGAACCATTTGTATCCTGAGTTATAGCCTAATTATTGATCACTATTTGTAACAGAATAAAAATATAAACCAAGAAAAAGTATTCCCCATTTAATAATGTTCTTGCTAAGTTACCCATGCTATGGACAAATCATATCCAATAATTAATGGAAATAAAAATAAACTAAAGATAAATCTACCTATTCATTCATGTTGTTCTAAGAGAACAAAACAAAAAATTAATACTTTATATTAATATATGATCGATGAATAAGAAGATAAATACTTTTTTAAATTAAAATCATAATCACTCAACTACAAAATATAAATCTGAATTTAGAAAAATATAATTTGCTTATACTTTAAGTAAGTAAAATAAATCTCAACTTAATATGAATTTTATTACAATTTATATTAATATATACTATGCAATTATAAAAACTGATATATATATATATATATATATATATATATATATATATATATATAATGGTACTTATATATTAAACCTGCAACGTAGTGGAGATGATAGGCCTTTTTACATCCACAATAACTATGTATACTTGCAATCACATCAAATAAATCTTGCGATGTTCTCTGATCTTGTATCAAAACATTTTTTTAAAAATATTTTGACAATCTCAGATATTGTTCAGATTTCAATCTGACAACAGCTTCATTTGTAGTTTTAATTCAAGGTTAGTTATTATCCAGATTTTAATTGCATTTTTGGCTTTTTCATAGTTTTCATCAAGGATTTTCACTTTATTTGTACTTTTGAGTTACTACAATAATAACATTTGAGGATGTAACAGTAAAATTGGCTTTCATAAGCAAACATGGTTTGTTTTTGTGATAATTGTCCATATTTCATTCTGACAACATTTTTAGTGCTGTCAATTGCATTTTTAGCTATGTTTTACTTCATTTGTATTACTAGTTTTAATTCAATGATTGAGTTTCACTATTGGAAGGCTTATAAATGTGCTGAATTACTAACTACCAATTACAATCATTTTCATGGGAAACAGCAATACAATCATATGTTAAGTAAGTGTGCATTTTGTAAAAATAAAAATTTTATTTTTAGTCACCATTTTTGGGCAATTGTTTATCCACTTAAAATAAAGTAGAACAGAAAAATTGATTGTTTCATTGTGACAATTCCTGTTATATATTACACAGTAAGTAACATATGTGTATATTTTATATTTTTTTGATATTTTACACTATTTTTGGAATTTAGTGATTGTTTTGTCTATATTTAAAGTAACATTTGGAAATTACATAATTGACTTGTCATATTTTACATATTTTTGTATCGCAAATGAATATTTTTACTGTTGTGAAAAATGTACTTTTTAAGATGAAATATTTTGGTGAAATTCATATTTTTAGTATTGTTAGAAAATAATATTCTGCATTATAATTTATATATTTGTGCCAATGTCATATTTTTAGTATTGTTAAAATGCACAATGATCTGTTAAGTAAATGCTTCTGGGGGGGGGGGGGATGATTTTTAGTTTAAGTCTTAATTTTGGACCAAAATAGTTGATCCAATTAAAATAAAGTAGAACAGACGTATTGATTGTTTTATATGACAATTCCTGTTATATATTACACTATGAGTGCCATGTATGTTTATTTTACAGTTTTTTGATAATATCTTAGAATATTTTTGTAACATAGTGATTGATTTGTTTGAATTTAAAGTAAGTTTTGAGAATTAGCTAATTGGCTTGTCATATTTTATATATTTTTTATGGCAAATTAATATTTTTACTGTAGTTAAAAATGTAAATTTTAAGATCAAATTTTTTGGTGAAATTCATATTTTTAGTATTGTTAGAAATTAATATTCTGTATGTATAGATTTAGGGTGGAGGTGGTAATATATTAAAGTATTTTTGTAATTTAGTAATCATTTTATTATTAAAGCTGCAACACATAGGAGACCTGCAATGCCTTTTCATATACATATTCAGCCTGCTGGTAATATTGTAAATCTTGTAAAAATATCATTTATACATGGTTTATTTTGACAAATTTATCATTTTAAGTTTGTAGATTTAAATGTATACATTATTTTGGTAAAATCAAAAGATTAGAAAGTTGTCAACAGATTGATATGAATGTAAAAAGGTGTTGAAGTCTAATATGTGTTGCACTTTTAATATATAAGTATCAAAAAATATAATTAATGGAAATAAAAATATACTAAAAATAAATTTACCTATTTGTTCACATTGTTCTAAGAAAATAAAAAAAGAAATACTTAAGATTAATATATGATTGACAAATAACTCTGTAACTTTTATAAGGAATATATAAATTACCCCAAATCCAAAATTCAACTAGACCAGCATAAAAATAATATTAAAACATAACCAAAGGTTTCACTGCTACAAGCAGACTTCTCAAGTGTAAAGAACTACAAAAACTATACAATATATATAATATTAACCATTATCCACAAATCCATTCACTTCCCATCCACCCTTAATATTAAAAGAACTCTTAAATAAGTTAATTGCTTCAGAATAATACATTTTTAATAATAAAGTGTTTTTAATTATTCTTTTGATTTCATTTCTCTCAAAGAAGACAACCTTAGCTTCATCAAAATTAAGAGTGTGGCCTGTATCTTTTTCATGGACATAAAAAGCAGAACTAACATATTTATTTTTAACTCTACTTTTATGAACCTTTATCCTTTCATTTAAACTCAAACTACTCTGACTTATGTAGACCTTCTTACAATAAACAAGAGATAAAATATACTACACCAGGAATAGTCTTTCTATTAAAAATTTATTTTGTATTATTTAATAAATTATTCAATGTAACACCCCTTTTCCAAGCAATTTTCTTATTTCCAAACAATTTACTATTTCTATATACAATTTTATTGAAATTAAACTGAGAGCTGCAAATCTCTCAAGCGCTTGTGACTATCAACAGCCAATCAGATCTTAAGTACTGAGACAGAGAATTTAACAAGAAAAAGGTGGTCCCACCTTCTTCTTTACTTGTCTATCTATATATATCCAAGCCAGTCTAAAGTACTTAGATCTGAAAGCATGAATCTTAAATATCTACAGTGCTTTAGAGGTTTGCAGCTCTCAGTTTAATTTCAATACTGTCTGCACTTGATAAAATAAATATTATTTACATACAATTTTATGAAAAAGATATAGGCCTCACTATTAATTTTGATGAAGCTAAGGTTGTCTTCTTTGAGAGAAATGAAATCAAAAGAAGAATTAAAGAATCTTTATTATTGAAAATTTATTATTCTGAAGCAATTAACTTATTTAAGAGTTCTTTTAATATTAAGGGCAGATGGGAAGTGAATGTATTTGTGGGTAATGGTTAATATTATATATATTGTATAGTTTTTGTAGTTCTTTACACTTGAGAAGTCTGCTTATAGCAGTGAAACCTTTGGTTGTGTTTTAATATTATTTTTTATGCTGGTCTAGTTGAATTTTGGATTTGGGGTAATTTTAATTATATATTGACTAGTTTAGCTTTATGCTTGTAATGTTTATATATATATATATATATATATATATATATATATAAATATATATATATATTTATATATAAAAAAAAAAAAAAAAAAAATATATATATATATATGTATATATTGTGACAGAATAAAAATGAGGATATGTTCTTCTTTTAATGCCTCACAAATTTGGGAACCATATGTATCCTGAGTCATAGTCTAATTATTCATTACCATTTGTAACAGAATAAAAATATGAAGGAAGGAAAAACAATTCTAATTTATTAATGTTCATGCTAAATTAGCCATGCTATGGTCAAATCATATCCAATAGTTAATGGAAATAAAAATATATTAAAGATGAATCTACCTATTCATTCATATTGTTCTAAGAAAATAAAAAAAATAATACTTGATATTAATATATGATCGATGAATAAGGAGATATATATGTTTATAAATTAAAATTGTAATCACTCATCAACAAAATATAAATTTGAATTTAGAAACTCGCTTATACTTTATGTAAAATAAATCTAAACTTAATTTAAACTATATTACCATTTATATTAATATACACTATTATATATATATATATATAGTAACTAAAAATCTGAAGTAATTGTCTTCAAATATGTTATTTCTTCACATTGTTTTAAGAGAATAAAACAAAAAATAAATACTTGATATTAATATATGATCAATAAATATGGAGATAAATATTTTTTAAAATTAAAATCATATCTACAAAATATAAATTTGAAATTAGAAAAACATAATCTTATACTTTAAGCATGCAAAATAAATCTCTACTTAATTTAAATTATATTACCATTTACATTATTATAGACTATACCGTTGTTGTTATAATAATAATAATAATAATAATAATAATAATAATAATAATAATAATAATAATAATAATAATAATAATAATAATAATAATAATAATAATAATAATAATAATAATAATAATAATAATAATAATAATAATAATAATAATAATAATAATAATAATAATAATAATAATAATAATAATAATAATAATAATAATAATAATAATAATAATAATAATAATAATAATAATAATAATAATAATAATAATAATAATAATAATAATAATAATAATAATAATAATAATAAATTATTAACATACATTTTTAAAAGAGCAATAGTTAGGAAGAGGTTAATTCAATATGTTTAAATCAAGGAGAGTAAAGTAAACTGAGTACTTTTTTAAAATTTAGAACTGCATTCTGAAATTAACTTGTCCCATAATAAATTTCTTGGGATTCTTTCGAAATTTTACTCCAAAGTCTTTTTAAAATCAATTTGACTTCAGCAACTGGTTTTACTTTCGAAAAAATGAGCCACTGTTTTTGGCTACAATTACATTACATAATAAGCAAATTTTCCACTGGAGATCTTTGTTAAATAGCTCTCTTTAGCAAAGTTCATTTCTCTCCACAAGGTTACTCCCATGCTTCTCTTGTAGCTAAGCAAATTACATATTCAAAAAAAATCTTTTCAAAAAAAAAATCACTTTGATATTCAGAATTAAAATCAAGATAAAAATAATAAAATAAATAGCTTTTACAAACTTGAAATAAAAATGAATATTAATTAACTATTAAATAAAAATGATTAATAATTTATTTAATTTGTAAAATAATCTATGGATTCAACTATCTATTAATCATTGGAAAGAAATATATATTTGTTAAATTATTTAAGATAACTACTGTAATTTAAAAGTTTTTATTGTGAATGTACTATTGTTTGCTGTTATTAAAGATGAAAATGAAATGAAACATAATACAGACATATATGCATGCACGGGTACTGCAACCTAAATATTATACTATCTTAACTAAATATAATTGAAATGGTTATTAATTGTTGACAAAAGGTTAAGTATTAATGAATAAAGGACTTTGAAACCATTCAATATATACTATACTAACATAAAATAACTTTGCATCTTTTTGACAAAATGTATCAATTTCATTAATAAACAAACCCTCTTCCTTGCATTAAATACTTCACTAGCCACAATAATAATAATGAATACTTATAAAGTGGTCAATCCACTGCATAAGCAACCCATATCTAAGCTTTAAACAATCTCCAGCAAAAAAAAAATTAAAATTCTAAGGCTATTTCATTTTTTTTATAATATAACTATTTAATTAAGATACAAAGTATCTTAAACCTTTGTGCCCATTCAGACAGTCACAATATAAATATATTGTCTAAGGATATAATATGACAAATATCTCAGAAAATATTGTTCTCACAAATATACTAAATTATTTGTATTATTCAATTTGCAATTATTTTATTCTATTGCAATTTATGGCAGTTGTAATTGCAGTTGTTGGAATTTATTAAAAGTTTCAATTTGAAGACAACTTTCTTATAGAATGTATTTAAAGCTTTATTAGTAAAGTGCTACTGCATATAATCCATAAAAATAGATTATATTGCATAGTTAAAAAAATAATGGTGTTAAACAAAAATTTTAAAGCTTAAGGATATTATTAGTTTCTACTGATGTATGTAATCTTAGATTTTTACCACAAAATTTATATTGTTTAAATAAATGAAGTGCATATCTAATCATAGTAATTAAGTTTTATATACTAGCAAAATGTAAATATTTTTTGAATTGTGTTATTGTATTTAAAATTTATTCAAATCTTGGTTATATTATGTGAATTTATTTTACTATTTTTTTAATGTCAATAACAATATTACCAAAGTCACAATTTTCTTTATTTTTGCTGTAATATCTTATGTAAATCTAATATTTTGCAGGATCAATTTGACAGAAAGAGATCTTCCACCCTCACAGCTATAGGGGAGGTAAAAATCCTACTTCATCACAACAGGAAAAATCAAATGTCAAGACCAATAGCCGTGCAGCTTGACATTTCCAAAGCATTCGATTCAATCAACATCGACATCCTCCTCTCAATCTTTAATAACATGGACATTCCATATCAAATCATAAGCATTATTGAGAACTTGCTTTACAATTGTCAATTCACATTACATTAAACAGCACATAAATAAATGACTCTCTACCCAACATTTCACTGCCACAAGGATCACCTTTGAGTGCTTTGTTATTCATTTGCTACTTGAACCCTCTTTTAAGGGAAATAGAAATGTCTCTCCCAGAGGTATACATTCTTTGACTCAGAAAGTTCATTGAACTATTTGCTTACATGGATGATGTCCTCATCATACTCCCAGATTAAAAACATCTGTCAATAATATATTACATAACAGACAAATTCTCAAATGAATCATACTTAAAATTTAATAAAGATAAGTCAGCTTCATGGAGAATCTTAACAGGAAAAATATCAGCTCTAAATTTCTGGCTGAGCTCCAAGACTTCCTGGGTTTTTCCATTTACATGTCTCAAACATCTATACCTAAGCATTATCAGAATTCTCTCCTGAACTCTACTATTCGACTAGTCCAAACACCTTTCACTTCAAGGAAAAGTCACACTTTTCAATATGAAAATTATATCCAAGATTGCTTATTATCTTCCCATAATCTCATTAAGCAAATCATTTATAAGAAATATCAATAGACAATTATCCCAACTCCTCAGAAGAATAAAAATAAATTCCATAAGTATGGTGGGGAAGCAACTCCATCGTAAAGCAAATGGTATGTCATTGCATTCTATTCTATCCTTATACTACCAGAAATCCCATACCCTGATTTATAACTTGGTTTTAAAACATGGCAACTTTATTACTTCAGAAGTAATATAGCCAACTGACAAACCACCACTTCATAACAACTCCTGGCTTGAAGTTATTCTTTAGTACCTCAACAAATATCAGATAATCCCCAATACCACTTCCAACTCCAAAATTTCTATATGGGATATGCATCTAATTTTTCACTCAATTGTCAATAATATAAAACCATCCTTAGAGATCAACAATCACAAAATCATCTCCTTATTTAAATTCCTTAAATTATAATCCAAATTTATTACCTTATTAATTAAAGTAAATCAAGATGCCATGCATACTAATCACTTTTTACACTTCAAGATATATCTAACTAATATTGATCCAAATATGCCCACTCTGCAAGACACAAGTGAATACTTTTGACCATATTATTAAATCATGCCCTCCTATTGTAGGCATTAGATTGCTAATATCTCAAAGATCGAGCATTGACTTTTACAAAATTCTATCATTAAAAGACTCCTTACAAAGTAGACAATTTTTTTTCATTAGACTTTCATTATTTTTAGTTCATACAATCTGGAGCGTCAGTTGCAAATTAATATTTACCTTCCCATCTCCAAATCAGGATGTCATATTTATCTATCACCTTAATAAGTTAAAAAGTAAAGACTATATCCTGTCTTCAAAATTCCTTTATAATGAGACATGGAGTCTCTTTCAAATACCAAAAATCACCTAAGACATACACAATCACACATGAAATTTGATACTAGCATTTCCATTAGAGATTCTCCAGGAGATTAAACTTTAGATCCATCACAGATTCTCACTCAGGATGTTGAGCTCATTTATCTACCTTTAGAACTTCTTGCCAAGAAAGACAATGTATTCACATATTCTTAAATAATCAATTATTTTACACTAATAAAGTGATTTTTTGAAATATAAATCCAATTTATTCAAATCACTTTGAATTCTTTTTAGCAAACATCTTTTTATTTTACACACATGCGCACACACACACACACATATATATATATATATATATATATTGATTGCAGGACAGTCAAAATGTAGGTATATGTGTACATATGTAAAATAAAATGATTTTTGCTAAAAAGTGTTCAAAGTGATTTGGATAAATTGGATTTATGTCAGTAACAATAATTAACTGATATTTTGTATTTTATTAGGTGTACATTTATATTTACTTATTTATATTATATTTATGCATTATATGGAAAAAATAATTCAGTATTATATATATATATATATATATATAACTACAACCATTAAATGTCTGTATTTTTAAATTATATAATAATAATTCAAACAAATATATTTAACACAGTATTCAAAATTAAATAATATATTCTTTACCAGAAGTACTTTCAATTGTTTCACTGACAATCTTTTTCAACTGTTAATACAAACGTACAAAAAATAAAAACTTGTATTACCCATCATTCCTATGATGGGTAATACAAGTTTTTATTTTTTGTACGTTTGTATTAACAGTTGAAAAAGATTGTCAGTGAAACAATTGAAAGTACTTCTGGTAAAGAATATATTATTTAATTTTGAATACTGTGTTAAATATATTTGTTTGAATTATTATATATATATATATATATATATATATATATATATATATATATATATATATATATATATATATATATATATATATATATATATATATATATATATATTGTAACCTAATTTAAAGGAGCTCAAAAGATCTATTGTAACATTATTAAAGAGAAATCAATTGTATATTAAAATATCCTTGGATTTGTCAAAAATCCAAATATTATTAAAGTCTCAAATATTCTAATATTCATTGTAACTTAATAAAGATGATCAAACGATCCAAATGTATTAAATAATTAAGAAAAGATTCAAATATAAATCTTGTAACTAATAAACGAAAAGCATTGTAGCTTAAATTAAATTATGAGAAGAATACCTGAGTAGTGGCTGTTAAACAAAAAGGTCAGACTGAGTTATCAATCATATTAAAGGTCATTGGATTAAATGAAACATACTTCTATAATTAGATTCCTCAAGATATCACAATATCAATAATTATAAACAAATTATTAATAACAACTATTATAACTCAGGTATATGGAAATCATGTGAGGTGAGTACACTAGTAACTCAATAAAATATCTGCTCAGGTATACAGACAGTAGATTTTATCCAATTTCATTTCTTGGTTTGATGTTAAGTGCATATCCAAACAAATACGAAGTGAATATGGTCTAGCAGGGCGCCACTAGATTATTTGAATCTAGATACGGTTATATCTAATAACCTTTTGCTGGTATCGGGTTTGAATCCCTTTTTGGTACTTTATTTCTAATAAACATGGAAGATTTTGCTTTTTAGAGCCATATCACTATATGCACTAATATCTAAGTAAACATAAAACATCTTTAAACTAAAGCGGAATTCATAAAATTCATTAGACATAAATCATTTCTTAGAGCTTAACATAATAAATGTGTTTCAATACTTTTTTATAAGTTTTACTAGCTCAGATTACTATTAATTTAGGATGGCAATTCACTCATTCTTGCATGAAATATATGATAGAATGGTGGTTATAATATTACTAAGAAATCACTAAATATTATGAAATCAATATTTATTTATGGCCTTTGAACATTTAAACAACTCATTAATTAAAACATGACGGTGATGATGATGACAATGACAATGATAATGACAATGGTTTCAACCACAGCTTTAGGACTAAGCCTAAACATAAAATTTAAATTCAGATATTAATAATTATTGTTAATCTTAGCATATTTAATCATATCTTAAACCACTAATATTCAACCATTGATGATGAATGATCACAGTTGATAAAGACTACTCTTAATGAACTATATACACCTCGTTTAATAACATAAACTAATATTTATTACTGCATTTCTAACATATACATAAAATTTCTATATTTACATGAAAATTTATATTAACAATAACAACAATAATCATAATCGACTGTTTTAAAATCATAACACTAAATTTTGAATTCTTCCCCCTTTCCCGTAAATGTATTTCAAAAGTATATTGTATTAAATGGGGGAACCGATTTGTTAAAATGTTCCATCCACAAGAAAAGTATTTCACATAAAAAAAAAAAAATTCACTCATTGGCACACAAACCTTATAAATCTAACATGTAAGTAGAATGACAAAAATAAATGTTAGTAAAATTGGAAAGAGCAAGTTTTAAATCATTTTCTCCCCCTCCCTTCTACCTCTGAACTGCTATACTTTCTTAAAACAAAATAATTTAATATTTTAACACTGCTTATTACTTCACATTCGCACACAATTACACACATATAAAAATATTATTATGTATGTGCCTGTTTTATCCTATAATAACAATATATATTTAAAACCAAAATAATAATACAAAAAATTATTTTACACATTAATATTTCATAACTGTAAATTAATAAACAAATAATTTTGATACATTCAAGATCATTTATGGAGCTCAAGGCTATTATTAGTAAGAAATTATTGTTTTAATCAATCTGAATTGTCTTTAAAAGTTCTTTAAATAAAATATACCACTTTATTGCTAAAATTTTATTAAGACTATGCTATCATAAAGAAAATATATCAAAAAAAAATTTATACTACCAGTTCTTTGTAGCGACTTCTAATGAGTCAAATTTCTCTTTTTTAATGTCTATCTTTGTCAGCAACAATTTCCGTGTTTCTTTGGAACAATCTCTTTCTTAAAGTGTATAATTATTTGATGATGATGATCCTATTGAGGTTATTTGCTTTAGTGGACAATTTGGAAATCTTTATATTAATTTTTCTTCTCTTCCTGTCAAGCATGATTCTTTTAGTGGATGAAATACAGCAGTTGTTTTCACATTTATAAATTTCCTGGGTTTTAAACTCAGTTGCTGGAACAATTAATTGGACTTGATGATTAATATTTATCAGTAGATTAATTCATCTTTCTGATCTTCGAATGCAGATGAATGTTTTCTTCTTTCTATTTAAAAACATCTCATTTCTCTGGTCAGTTGAAAGATATAAAATATTATTTTCAGACAAGACATCTTTTCTTTCCTATATGATCTGCAGCTCCACGATGGTCAGGCCTTGATGGGGCACATATATAATTTTTCTACCCCATCATTTCTTATATTTTCAACATTCAAAACTTCATAAAAAATGATTTTTAAAAAAATTATCTAGCAGAACTAAAATGTTTGTCTGCTTTAGTTTCAATAATTTTTAAAAAGTCTCTCTCACAATATATTATAATAACAATAATCTAATCTAATAGCTCAACTGATTTTCCAAACTGCTTTTATATCCAATTTTTGAGTCAACTCACCCAATTAGAGTGATAGTGTGAATTGCTATTTTTGACCAACCCCAAAAAAATCACACACCTGGTTTTCAGACACTTTTGTCTTAAAAAAAATAGACTTAATCCTTTTTCATGTATATCTGTAATATCTAAAATTGGAGTTTCTTTTCTCTAATCTTAAGATAAGACAATTTCAAAATTAGAGTTCGCACCCAGCTTAAGCTCCCAAAGTGACAAACAATCATTTACAAAAACAAAATTGCTACAAAAATAGATATCTGATTCAACAGATTTCCTCTCTTAACATAAAATTGTAAAAAAAAAAAATAATTTGACAGATTTAACCCTTCTTTTTCTTTCAATATTTAATAAATGTAAATTTCTGTATGTAATGTACACACATACTTTATCATTTCACATCATTCATAAACTGACATTAAATAATATAATTGCTAGCTTAGTAATTATAACCCCAATATTTAAAATTAAATCAGTAACTTTTTTAATTCCCACTTACAATTATAGAAAAGCAAAAATAAAAACAGAATAAGATATCAAAATTGATCAAGCATAGGTTAGTTTTAAAGAAAGTTAAATATCTGAAATATAAAACAATTCAATAGCTTACACATACACTGCCTTTACGTATGCGTTATAACTTTGCTTTTTAACAGAAAAAATTAATATTGAATCTTTTAAATGTGTGTATTACTTTTCTATCAACACACAAACAATATTAATTGTTGACCCATTCTCTTTCTATCCAAAGCTTTTAGAACTGGACCTTGTAGGGTTTAAACTTGGATGCCCTACAGCTTCATTTATTGTTATGTAAAAAATGTGATGATGATTTTGATTTTACATTTTCTTACATGCACATTCCTATAAATTTAGCTAGTGACTAAATTGTAATGGCATAATATATATATATATATATATATATATATATTGAAACAGATATGCTGTTCCTCATATAAATATTCAAAAGATCCCCCCCCATTCAAAAATGTCTTGCGTGATTCAGTCTATTTGGGAACGCAATAAAGCTGTGATTTGTTAAAAAAAATCATATTTTTAATTTTGTGATTGATGGATTTGAATAAAATGTTATATCATCTTATTTTTTTTTTATCTGTCTCAATAAAAAAAAAAGAAATTAATTATCCAATCATTAAAAAGAAAAAAAAAGATACTTGGGTTAAACTGAAGCAGTATTCAAATTAGGCACGTCGTCGGAAGAAAAGAACTTTTTTTTTCTCTCGTCTTACACAGAGAAGCAGAACATATTAAATTTTTTTTAAAAAAAAAAAGTATATTACTTAATTCTTTTGACATATTAAAATATAGCTTTAACAAAACGTGAAAATGGAAAAAGAAAGCTTTGCTAGAGGAATTATAATGACAATGGGGTAAATTAGCGGTTTCACTCTCTCCACGCTGTGCCATGACTTTCCATAGATGAAATAACCCGCCTTCTTTTGAGTAAACTAGACTGCAAAACTGGAAGGTAATTATGTTATAAGAATGTTTAGACATCTTTGTCATAAATTATAAATTGACATCATGAAATATCTACATAAAAATTATTTTTATAAAATATTAAAACATTTTTATCATATGTTATAAAGTGAAGTTATGAAACGGTTGCATACATTTTGTTCAATAAAATATTAAGACATCTTTATCATACGTTATAAAGTGAAGTTATGAAATAATTACATAGAATTTGTTTTATAAAATATTAAAACATCTTTATCATACGTTATAAAGTGAAGTTATGAAATAATTACGTAGAATTTATTTTGTAAAATATTAGAACATGTTTATCATACGTTATAAAATGAAGTTATGAAATAGTTATACGCAAATTTATTTATAAAAATATTTGAACGTATTTACTATATGGATTAGAAATGCTTTAATTGCATATTACTTCTATCTGGGTAATGTAACAGAGCTTATGTGTATGAATATACTTTTATATTTGACTAAATTAGAAATGCTTCAATTACTAAATGATAAATGCTCCACAAGCCAAACAGAATTTATGTATATGAATATACTTTTATATTTGACTAAATTATAAATGCTTCAATTACCAAATGATAAATGCTCCACAAACCAAGAATTGCTGAGTTTAAATCTTTACCAATCAATAATAATTCATAAAATAATGAAATGCTGTATAAATCATAAATGCTTGACTGCTCCCAAGCTTCTTCACATAAATGAATTCAAAATGAATTATTGTATAAACCATAAATGCTTGACTGCTCCCAAGCTTCTTCACATAAATGAATTCAAAATGAATTATTGTATAAACCATAAATGCTTGACTGCTTCTAGGGTTCTTCTCTTAAATGAATTCAAAATGAACTATTGTTGAATTAGAATATTTCCAAGCTTCTTCTCATAAAGGAATTCAAAAATGAACTATTGTTGAATTAGACTGTTTCCAAATGTCTTCTCATAAATGAATTCAAAATGAATTATTGTTGAATTAGAATATTTCCAAGCTTCTTCTCATAAATGAATTCAAAATGAACTATTGTTGAATTAGAATATTTCCAAGCTTCTTCTCATAAAGGAATTCAAAAATGAACTATTGTTGAATTAGACTGTTTCCAAACGTCTTCTCATAAATGAACTTGTAAATGAACTATTGATAAAAAAAAAGAACTGCTTCTAGCTCTTTCATGAGTAAAATGAAAATGAGTTATCATGTGGATAGAAATGAACTTCGTTAGAAATTGCAAATTAATTGTTATTTAATATTTTTTTTTTTGTTACTAAAAATTAAATTGGTTATCCAGTTGTCCAATTCTGTTTTGTTTTATTGCATCACTCATCAGTTATAGCATTTGTTCATGAGAATCTCATGCTTTCTGAGCTACATCTGACATAACTAGACCTAGGCAAGTCAGGTTGTAGTGAGACGAAACTCTAATGGCGCTGTTTGGAAAACCAAACATAGAAATGTTTAGATGCTTCCAGTCTCTATGGTACTACATCCTCTGATGAGCAAGAAATATTGTTGTAGGAGGCATTAACATCTGCATTAGGAATGTCAATTGATAGTTCCTTCCTACAGCATGCTCATCAGAGAATTGTTACAACTGACGTAATAAAAGGGTTGTATGGGGTCTGGTTACAATATATATATATATATATATATATATATATAAATAATAAATATATATATATATATATATATATATATATATATATATATATATAATGCTTCTTTTTATAAATTCTTATTGCTAAGTTTATTATTAAGATGATAAATATATAAGCTTGGTGTTTTTTTGTCCAATTTCACTAATTAGATTATAAACCCATAAATTACTTTTATTATTCATCTCTCTATCACATCATTTGAATTGAGTATTAGTCCATTCTCTTAATTGAGCTCCTGCTTGGAATGTTGTCAGTGAAATTAAAAAATTGAAGTCAATCCTTATTTAGTTGTGTGCATTGATAGCCTTCTGTAAGGAATTATGGTGCCTGAAATACTGATCATTATAAGAAGTCTCACAATAAAACTACTAGTGTACTCTAAAAGCTGATTGTCTATAAAATAGTGATGTTCAGGAAATACAGTTCATGTTTAAAATAATTATAGAAAGACATTTTTGATTATCATCATCAGTCTCAAAAGTGCCTGTTAAATGAGAGCTTAACAATTATACTTTCTCAACATTATCACAACTTGAGACCCTCTCCATTACAATGTACTATATTTGAAACATGAAATTAGCAAACATTTAAATGAACTTTTTGACATCATGACCTATCCAATAACTATAATTTTTGAATCCCAATGTAAAATGTCAAAAAAGTTATTTTTTTGATGTTTATAAAATATAACTTTATATTTTTATTATCATTATTTATTTCATTTACTGATCAACAATTCAAGGAACTCTATCATCCAAGTCTTTAGAGTTATATATGTGATAAAAAAATTTAGTTTTGTTTATTTATATATATATATATATAAACAAAATATATATATATTTGAAATTTAATTCATTCATATATATATATATATATATATATATAATGAATGAATTAAATTTCAAATAAAAACTTTGAGAGTTTGAATGCATCAACATTCAAAACAATATTATCCAATGAATTCTGTTACAGACAAGAGTTATAATATAAAAAAAATATTAAAAAATACACACACGATGCATATCATTGTACAGTTTATTGATTTGCATATTCTGAAATGAAAATGAGTTATTTACATTAAAGACAGGTCTTATTCCAAATATATTGGTAGAAAATCCGATATTTCATATTTAAAACAAATTGCTATACAAACAAAATTTCAGAAGATATTATAAAGACTAAATTTGCCAATTAATATTTTCAAAACTATGATGTTTATCAAACATAAACATCATATATGAATTTTCAATTTAATACATAGATATTTAGAGTTTTTGTATAAAAATATATTTTGAATCATGCAAAAAATTGAAACTTATGGTGTGCTGGATGTTAACTATATATAGATTTTGCTATTGAGATAGATAGTAATCTATATCAATGTGTAGTTTATTTTAAAAATATACTAAGAGGCAGTTGTGAATCAAATTCAAGTTTCACAAGTTAGAATTTTTTTTATATAGGTTTGTATTATGTAAATTCCACATAAATAAAAGTATGTGTTTAAAATTCAAATAAGTCAAATTTACTTTAGTTTTAAGGAGGTAAAGAAACTGATTTGTTTTAATCAATTGTATTTCAAATTAATTTGTTTTAAAATATATGTTATAGGACCAAACTTTAATTAATTAAATACTAATACATAAAATTTTAATTCAGTTTGCTTGTTATTTTATTAATTATAATTCATGAAAAATCAATTTCTTTTTAAGTTTTGTCCCCAGTTTTGCAAATGTTAAATATCAATTAAACACATTTTAAGGATTAAAAGAGATAAATGTCATCTATAAACATGTGAATTAGTTTATTTAAAGAATTGTACAAACCAGTGGCCTGATTTAATGAAAGAGTTTTGCAAATAGGGATAATTAAAGTAATTACAGGTTTATTTAATTAAAAAATTTATAAACACATCATCTTGCTAATTAAAGAAGAAAGTGCTTTGCAAAGCTGTTTGACAATATAAAAAGGGACTAGCTCAGAAAATAATTTTATTCTTTGCATTCTTTTGATCTTTTCCTTTGCCTGTATAACATAAAGAATACTGAATCTCTGTCAGTAGCTGAATTATTAAATATGTGCAGCTAGATGCTCTCAAATGCAATTTAGTCTAACATGAAGCCATAAAAATTAAGATGTCAAACCCTGCTTGCTGAATTTTATCCAACATGTTCTAACTATTTTCATATAAGCAGTTAAGTAGTCAAACGTCGCAACAGTAAAGGAAAAATTTCATCCCAACTCTACATTGAAGGTTAATTTGATTGTGAATAAAATTGGAAACCTGTGAATAAAAAAACATTTCTAGTAAATCAATAGAGTCCTATTTCTGAACACACACATATATATAATTCCACTTTAGAGAAAAGAATATCTACTGAGCTATATTTTTTTCTGAACTTAGAGATAACATTTTTCAATTGAACTAGTTGACAAATATTTAAACTTTCATTATCAACAAGCCATTTATATTTATAATTTTAGATGATTTTATGTATTTATCTTTCATATTAATATATTTTAGTACTTAGATATTATAAAACTTGATTTTGGCAGCATATTTAATAGTATTGTATGTTTTTGAATCTATTTTATATACAAATTAAAAAGCGTATGAAACACTTAAACGAGAAGCAATTTTTTCTGTTTTAAAGGTACAATATGTGATTTCTTTTAATAATTTAGTTGGGTAAAATAGTTTATATTTTTAAATATTCAAGAGATAAAAAAAAATTGAATATTTGTTTTTGTTTTCTTTTCTTCTAAAAACCAGTTATTTAAAATCCATTTCCATGATTATTTATAATCAACATTTAGTTTAAAATCAATGTTGATTTTAAGACAAAAAGTTTCAAAAAAGAGAAATATGAAAAGTTTTGGTTATTTTTAAATGTAAATTTAATATAATTAAAATTTAATGTCTCTCTAAAGATATTCAAAATCATTAATATAAATCAAGTTATATGCATGTCTAAAGCAATGTGCTCAGATCTATATAAATATTAATAAACTGATTTCATTATGCTTAAATTTGTAAATTGGCTCTATTTACTTGATCTCCTTCACATGTATCTAAGATTTTAAAAAAAAGGTATATGCATTTGTGGAAATTTTATATAGTGATCTTCTAGATATTTATTCACAACACTTGAATATGTATGGGTTTATTTGACTTCCCATAATCTATATTATTTTCACTTGAGGTACTTGTGGATGATTTTGTTTTACCTTAAGTTTAGAGATATCTTTCACCATAAATTTTACTTTGTTTGTTTATTGGCTAAGATGTTATTTATTGTTATTTGCTTTTAAAGTGGTGTAGGATCAGATGCACAGTGTATAGATCTATCTGTCTACTGGTCTGTGAGTGTGAATATTTATTGTAAATTTGAGATGTTTTGTTATTGCCTGTTTTAATGTAAAAGTGAAATATATATGTACATATCTTAACTTAGTACACATATTTAATAGAACTATATATAAATAACAGAGCTAAGTAGTCTTCACAAATGTTGCAGTATTATAACGTAAAGTTTAATGAGTGTCAATATTCAAGACTGCCAAATATCAAATGCACTATATGCTAATGTACCAAAAGTGTAATTATAATTGAAATATGAACAGTATTCAACTTTTAATAAATTTTGCTTTGTTTATTGGGTGTTAGATCTCTTTTGGTATTTGTTTACTGTTGTCTGCTCTGCTAATTAACATTTCTACAGAATCTTTGTTTTATGCAAATTAGAGGCAATTTTAAATGTCTATTAGTAATTGAATAGCTGTGTAAGCATTTATATTTAGTATCCTCAACAGTAAACTAGTTGCAATGATCTCTGGTGTTGGATTTTTAGTATGCCTACTGTCCATTACACTATTTAAATAAGCATTTCATTCTTTAATAGAAAAACACATATATTAGGCCAGAATTCACAAGATAATATTATGAAGTGTTTCAACTAAACAAATTTAATGAATGCTTTTTTAAATTAAAAAAAAAAACGTATAAAGTTCTATTTTTTAATCTTTCATGAGCAAAAAAAAAAAAAAGCAAAACAAGAACAAATCTTCAACCTATCATTATTTGCAATAATAATAAAATATTTTTTATATCGAAATATAAGTATATATTATTTTTTTGTACTTGAGTCTTAGATTTACAAGTAGTAAAACTACAATGAATTTTAGTTAAATAAAACACAAATACGAAAAACTCACTTTTGAGTCATAGGTTTGGTTTTAAAAATATTATAGTTGTTAACGTTTCTGAGCGATTTCAAATAAATAAGCTTATATCGTATGTGTGTGTATGTTTACACGTTTATTAAATAAATATTTCTCACATGAAAACAATATATAATACACACACACATACAATCATATAGTATAAATACTGACTTTGCCCATAACTGTACAAAATAAAAAATCTCTTAGTACAATATAAAAAATTCTGTTTTATCAAACTTTTTTTCCTTTTTTTTTTTATTTTTTATAAAAACTGCTAACTGGTTATCGACTTAACTTTTCAAAAATTTTGTCAATTAACAGGTGTTGTGCCTTACAGTTATTGCACTAAATGAGAAGGTATTTCCTTAGAGCAAAGATCTTGCAGATATAGATTCCTTACAAATACATAAATCGATATTTGCCAGCCGTTTAAATCTATCTCTACTAGTGTGAGTTGTATTCCCATGTTACATCTTTCTAGCTGTGTGTATTTCAACACTCTTCTCAAACAGCTCTGTTATCAAAAATGCCTCTAGCAAAGAACTGTCAACAGTTCTTTTCAAGATGAATGGGCCATATATTATAATTTTAATACTAGTACTGTATTTGTAAACTCAAAGCAGTCCTACAATTGTTGAGCAAACTTTATACCATAAAACAAGGTTTTATGGAAAGATTACAAGTTACTTGTTCTTGAAGAGCTAAATCTCCTGAAGCTATTTATTTAGTACAAATTTATTTATCGATAGAAGTGCTTTTTTAAAAAAAAAAAAAAAGATATATTTCATTCTAACACTTACTTGTTTGACTAATTTTTAAATGCAGTCTGATATATCCGCTTATCACGCTAAAATAAAACTTTTAAAATAGTAAATAATTACATTAAGTAATAAATTACTTCTCTAAACATCAATGGATTAAATAATGTATATTTATTATATAAATGTTTGTGTTTTGTTATTTATGTTAACTTTTTTGCCCAAATGGAATAACTAAGCAACAAAGTACTATGCCAAAATAACATTTGATTATCAGCAATTATTCTCAAGTAGTTGATCATCATCAGTGTAGATATCCAATGCTTGTAACCACCTTAACACATTTTTTTCTATCATCTCGATTTTAAAGTTATCCCAAAAAATTATAAATTAATACATTTTTAGTATGTATTTGTTTATATAAACCTATTTTTTCTTTTGATCCGTATAGTATCAAAATATTATTGTAAGGAATATATTATCAATATTTATTTTGATATACATAAATGTTAATTCACCTCATACACACACGCATATATATAATAAACTAAATCTGTCGTGCTTTCAATACAAATGCATCATCTTCTGAGCTTGAATTATAAAAACAAAATGTAGCTAAGTGACTACTATAAAAAGTTTCAATTATTAATAAGTCAAATACAATTAGAATTCATATTAGTGAGTATGTTTATTTTAAATTCACATCATGCATATTTTATTTTATTCATGTCACTGTCCTTTTTGATAAATTGTGGTCAAAGTATATTAAGAAGTCTGTCTTGTTTTGGTTTACACAGAAATATACATAGTTATTTACACAATATTTTTTAGTATATGTAGACTTCTTTTTATTTGTATTTTATATTGTGCTATAAACGGGAAAACTTCTGCAATAGAGTACATTTCAATTTTTATTACTATAATTAATTGAATACAGAATGTAATACTGCTTTCTACTTTTGGTGTCATATGTAAGTATAGCAAATAAAAAAATAAAAGCCTATATTGAATTCATTGGAACCGAATTTTTTAGTTATTTTTATAAAAGGTTATATAATAAAAGATAATATACAATTTTTATTTATTATCAGTTGCATAATTATTTACAAAACTGTATGAATGAACATTTTTCCAGTTGTTCCCACTGATTTTTTTTTTAATTTTCAAACTAGAAATCGATTAAAAGAGCATTAAATCATAAGTCTCGCTTGCTGTTGCAGTAAATAATATATACATAACAATTAAACTATGATCAATTTTTTCTTAATTACAAAATCTTTTACTAGCATTTATCTAAATTATTTGTGTATAATTTAAAATGTTCTTACTACATGAAAATCATAAACAAATGGAAAATTGAAACTCTATATTGACATCAGCAAGTTATAGTTTTTTCTAATTAATTTATAAAAGTATACTTAAATTTACATAAGTAATAATTATAAAAAATGACTTTAGAGAAATGGGTATATTTTTCTAAGTTAGTTATAGGATAACAACATGTATCAAAATACAATTTTTGGTCAGTGATCAAGTATCAACTTTAAACTTTCTTTGAAGGGATCCTTTTGATAATTAGTAACCAGTAAATTGTTACCTTCTCTCTCTAAAGTTTAAATTTTGTGGCCCCCTTATATATGCAGAATATCAAGTTGGTGCATAAAGCATCCAAATGAAGGTACAGCAGAATTGGATTATATTTTGACTAACAGGAAATACATATTTCAAGATTGTAATGTTCTTAGTAAATTTAACACAGGAAGTGATCATCGCTTAGTAAGGTGTAAGATACATGTTAATGTAAAACTAGAGAGACAAAAATTATTAAAAAAAACAATATTTACAGTTAATATTCCTAATCTTCAGAAACATTCTAATGAATTTAAATTAGAACTTACAGATTGGTTTCAAGTATTAGTAGATTTTGAACATGATTCAGAGTTGAATGAAATTAATATGAAAATAACTGATACACTTTTGAAAACTGCAACAAAGATAGCTGGTAGAAAGAAACAGCAATTGACCAATAAAATTTCTACTGAGACTAGAGAATTTATGAAGAAAAGAAGTAATATGTAGATATACAAAAATGATGCCTTAAAAAGAATTGAATATCTCAAATTTTGTAAAATGGTGTGGAAAAGAGTTGATAATGATATACGAAAGTATAACTGTGAACTAACAAGGAAAGCTGTAGAAGAAAATAAAAGTCTTAAGAATGTAACACAATATTTTGGTATTGGTAGGAAATTTATATCTGCAATAAGAAAAAAAGATGGAATTATTACTAAAAGGAGAGATGACATCATGAAATTGGTAGAAGATTTTTATCAAGAATTATATAGTAATAAAGAACAAGTACCTCCTATATCTATTACATCTTCCAAATTGCCCAGAATTTTAAATGAAGAAGTGAGACATGCAATTAAATGTATGAAAAAAGGAAAGGCTCCAGTTAATGATGGAATTATAATTGATATATTAAAAGAAGCAGGTGAAGAATAGAAAAAAAATTAGCAAAGTTATATGCCAAATGTCTAAATAATAAAGATGTACTGGATGATTGGAAGAATGCAGTAATAATATTAATATTTAAAAAAGGTGATAAAGAAGATATTAGAAATTACAGACCTATCAGCCTTTTATCAGTTTTATATAAAATTTTTACCAAGATAATTACTACTCGTCTACAGAGAACATTGGATTTCCACCAACCAAGAGAACAAGCCAGATTTAAAAGTGGTTTTAGTACAGTAGATCATATCCAGGTATTAAGAGAAGTTATAGAAAGGACAAATGAATATGAGTTGCCATTATGCTTAGGATTTGTAGATTATGAAAAGGCATTTGATTCTATAAACATTTCTTCAGTCATTAAAGCATTAGATCATCAAGGTATAGATCCAGGATATTGTCATATTTTAAAGAATATTTATAAAAATGCAACAGCAACAATTAGATTACATAATGACACTGGGAAAGTCAACATTGAGAAAGGTGCAAGACAAGGTGACTCCATATCTCCAAAACTTTTTACAGCAGTGCTGCATGAAGTATTTTGTGGATTAAAATGGGAAACTAAAGGAGTGAAAGTAAATGGAGAGTATTTAAGTCATTTAGATTTTGCAGATGATGTAGTTGTTTTTGCAAATAATGCTTCAGATCTGCAGGAAATGTTGCAGGAATTATCAGATGAAAGTAGGAAAGTAGGACTAAAGATAAATGTTAAAAAGACTAAAGTAATGTTTAATCGATTTGCTCAAAATATGAAAATAAAGATTGATTATGATGAATTAGAAGAAGTTAACAGTTACAAATACCTTGGTCAGATTATTAATACAGATGGAAACATAATGGAGGAAATTAATCATAGAATTAAACTTGGTTGGAGTGCTTTTGGCAGAAATAACTTGATACTAAAAGGAAATATGCCTATGTGTTTGAAAAGGAAGGTTTTTAACAAATGTGTTTTACCAGTTCTTACTTATGGATCTGAGATTTGGACACTTAATAGAAGAGCAATTCAGAGACTTCAGACCACTCAAAGGAGTATGGAGAGATGTATGTTGGGAGTAACAAGAAGAGATCGTAAACGCAATGTATGGGTAAGAGAACAAACAGGTGTTACTGACCTCATTGAAAAAATTAAAAGATTGAAGTGGAGTTGGGCTGGACATATTGTTAGAAGAGATGATAATAGATAGACAATTGAAATTTTAAACTGGATTCTAAGAGATTGTAAAAGACCCAGAAAGAGACCACATGTGATATGGATGGATGAAATAAGAAAGTGTGCAGGGGTGATGTGGAGAAGAGAAGTTAAAGATTGGAGAAGATGGATTAAACTTGGAGAGACCTTCATTTTGCAGTGGATTGATAATGGTTGATAATGATGATGATAAAGAAAAATCCAGCAAACTTTTGTTTAATAAAGTAAAAAAGAATTGATAAATAATAACAAAATAGACTGTGTAGCATTGAAAAAATAAAATGAGATTTTATAAAATTTGACAAAGCACAGAACTTTACTAAGTTGTTAATTGAATTAGTAATACCCATGCAGAGAAAAGTATAAGCTTTTAAATAAAGTCTGTCATATAATTAACATTGAAAAATTTCAAGTAAATTTCTTTTCCACAAATATGAGTTCTTTAAGAAAGGCCTAATATAGAACAGAATAAAGATCAAGTAAATTTCTTTTCCACAAATAGGAGTTCTTAAAGAAAGGCCTAATATAAACAGAATAAAGGTTTTACAGGCTTAGTTTAATACCTTATAGTATTAAAATGTCAAGAATTAGAATAAAGGTTAACAATATTTTTGTAATATATATATCATAAAAAAAGAATTTGGATGTGAAGAGATAAAGAAGCAAGGCGTACATCTGAAATATTGAAATGGTAAAAGTTGAAATATAAATATTTTCCAATAGCTCACTGCAAATATCATTAACAATCTCCTCCCCATATAGGTATGCATTGAATAAAAGTTCTTCACTCAATAGCTCTTTCAATTTTCAGGTAACTAAGGTTGGAAAGTTTTAGTCAAAGAATAGATGGATACAAAGTTTGGATTTTAGTGATTAGCTGGGCTAGCTATATGAGACAGCTAGTTATATGACAAAAAAATCCTAAGCATGATTGAAACCTGAATTCAAATACCACATCACTAAAATGATAGAAAGACTTATTATCACTAAATCAGAAATCTTTTCACAATAAGAATGATTGTTGAAATGTATGTGAAAAAAAAAAGTGATATTAATAATTGGTTCATTAAACTAAAAAAATTCTATCAGACTAAATTGATTTATATTAGCTAAATATGCAAATGATAAATGGTAAAAATTGAAAATAAAGTTATTTATTAAAAAATTGGTATATAATTCAAGAAATATTATTGTCAAGGGTTGGTGGCTTAGCGGTTAGCATAGCTGCCTTCCAAGCAGCTGGCCTGGGTTCACTTTCCAGTCAATGCTTTGACATATTAAAAAAAATTTAAGAAATATTGCTAAAAATAAATGTTTTTTTTTAATCAATATTTCTTTATTTATATCATCATCATCAACCATTATCAAGCCACTGCAGGATGAAGGTCTCTCGAAGTTCAATCCATCTTCTCTGATCTTTAGCTTCTCTTTTCTACATCACCCCTGCACACTTTCTTATTTCATCCATCCAATTGTTTAATAAATAACTTTACTTCCAGTCTTTTTTCTTTTACACAAAAATAGGTAAAAAAAAAAATTAACAATAGGTATTGTTTTTCTCTACTTTGTTTATTATTTATTTAATTGTACCTCTAAATGAGGGTTGTTTATAATGAAGCTTATAATAAGATAATAGATAATAATTGATTAGTAAATGTTATAATACTAATATATCCTATCTGAGGATACAATTCTGATGAGAACTAAAGAAGATTATAGTAAGTTTCCTATGAAAATAACTATTATTAAAAGTAAGGCAATAAAAATAAATAGAAAAAAATAAAAATTTAGCAGTAATGTTGATCATAAAGTTGTAAAATATATTAATATTTGTAAAAATTTGGAAAGTTTATTAAATAAATGTGAACATAGTAGTAATAATATTATGGAAATCGCATTTGTTTAAGAGACTTCAATTAATCTATAATTGTTTGAAATTAAAACCAAACAAAAATGTGTATAATTGTTTTGCTTACAGCTTTGTTTTATATATGGAAGGGTGGAGAAAATATGTTATAAATATTGAAAAGAATTTGTGAAAATGTTTGTTTAATAAAAAAAATATGAAGACAAGTTGAATTGAAAATATATATTAAAGAGGGAGGAGGGGTAAAACATTATAGGTCTTTAAAATCTGAGTTACAGAAAATGGGATTATAAAATATTGTCTAAGATGATGTATTAGGCATGCGTTTTGGCAGAAAGATAATGTTGATATTTTAAATATAATTATGGTAAGAAAATGAATTATTTTTTGAAAAGTAGTAATGAACAGACTTTATGTTTTGTATAATTGTTTCATTAAAGAACTTTTTCTATTCTAAAAATAAAATTTCACATTTAGCATTTTATATATTTGAAAATTAATATATAAATATATATTACATGTTAGTTATGTAATTATAAATATTTTAAATTATGTTATAATTTAAAATTACAAATATTTAAATTAGAATTTAAATATGTTTAATTTTTATTCAGGTTGATTTAAATTTTGTTTTTGTTTGTTATTTGCTTTTTATTTATAGTTATATGTGATAATAATATTTTTGTACTTCTGATAATTTTTTATTCCATCTCCTCTGAAATGCTCGTGATGATCTTCAAACTTAAATAATGTAAATCATAATTCTTTGTAAATTTTCAGTTTTCATTTTGTTTTTGTTCTCTAACTCAACCTTTTCTTAACCTAATTGCTGCCATTTTTTTTTTCTGATTGAACATGGATTGTTTCAATCTCAAGCAAAAAATATATGCATATATTAAATCAGATGTATTTACTTATATTTTTCTAACTCTTTTAGACAACTCATTATGCTTTATTATGAATACAATTTTCCTTTTCTCAAGCTTCCATTTTTATTTAGTATGAAATTCTCTCAGGATTAATGATTATCTGGATTTTTAATTTTGTTTTTTCAGTATTGACTTTTGTTCATTTCAATCACTTAATCTTTTTAATTATTTATTTTAGTAATTTTAATTTGACAATGTCAACTGTCTTAGCATTTTAACCATGTCATTATTACATGTATAAAGACCAGACCGTTTGCTTGACCGAATGAATTAAGACAACTTATTCTAGCTTCCTATTCATATTTATCATTTTTTTTACAATAGTCAAAGATACATATGCTTCCAATGGCAGTTATCTTTCTTCTACTTTAGAGTCATCTATTGAAAGTTTGAGTGATCACTGAATATAAGATATATAGTCTTATAATGTTCCCATTTCCAGAACAATTCTGAATCTTTCTTGTATCTATATTATTCAAATTAATAGTCTGAAATTATAAAAAAAGCATCATGTTTTTAATAAATCTAATTTGCTTGTATAATTAAACTGTTTCTATTAATTTAAAGTATTCAGTTTTAAGTCATGAGTAGACTAAGATTTTTTAAAAAAAGATTAAACCAATAACAATACGATATGATTTACTCATTTGCTTACTTATATGCTTTACGAGAATAATTCTCTTCACTCTATTTTAGGACTATTTACTCTAACCTTGAGTAACCAAAAAGCCCATATAGTATAATGCTTTAATATTCTGATGTAATCTACTTTCTGATTTTAACCTTTGTAAGCGATGAATAGAATTTAAAACAGAAATTAATGCTAATGCACTTATGCATCTAATAACCATATTTTGCTCCTTTATAATATCAAGCTAATAACCCAAAATTTATTACAACCTGAACCAATTTAATTCTATTGCAAAGTAATATAGACAGAACATCAATGTCGTGTAATATTGGTGATGGTATTAGGCTTTCTTGGCCAAGGCTAGATGGAGTGTGGAGTTGTTTTAATATTGACATTTCTAAAAAGACACAAAAAAGGAAATGGTGTTAGATTTCTTTAACTATACAAGTAAGTTCATTTAGGTTTACAAATTTAGTATGTTTTGTAATTTAAAGTTATTAATTTGGATAGTATAGTTTTCAGTGATAAAACATAATAAAAATGGGGATATTATAGCAGTATACGATCTTTTAATCCTTTATAATATTCTAGTTAAGGTTTCTGGAATTAAAAAAAATCATGAGGTTTTGAACCCAACTATATATATATATATATATATATATATTATATATATATATATATATATATTGTAATGGACAATTGAACAAACATATTATGCTGACCACGTTGTGGCGTTCAAAGGTAATGGAACGTACTTTTACTCCATTATACCAATCATCAGTTAACTGGGACCTACAGTTTGTGGTGCCCAATGTAATGGAAAATATATCATATAAACATATTATACATCAAATGTAATGGGACATCAATATATGAGAAGAAAATAATACTTCAATCATTGGATGATAAATGTAATGGAATATATGTAATCTAAATGAATCCAATTGTTGAGAAAGCTTAATATAATAAATTGTATAATTTAAATGAAGAAAGATAAAATTATCCCAGTTATATTTAAATAAATTGTTTATATGCCCTTCCAACTAGCTATACATGAAATAAATCTAAAATCATACAGAGCAATGAGATCTATCATTATAATTTATTTTCAAGGTTGATATGACTAACTAATCAAATATATATCAGAAACAAAGGGAATTCTATTAAATCCAATATACACATCCAATAAGTAAATTTATGTATATCTAAATATATCAATGAATAATAATATGTGTAAGTAACAAAAGACTAAACAGTAAGTGAAATACGAAGTTATCCTCTATTAAATTGTGAATTCAATTAATTTCATAATGACTCTGGCACTAAAAGAAAAATAAAACTAAAATATTAATACTCTTTCAAATAAATTACAAAGGCATTACTTATAAAACAAATAGTACATCCTTTATTTCTATATTATGGTTTAATTTTAGGTAGTATCAATGTTTTAAATAAGTTTTAAATACAAACCCAAATACAAAAAAAATATATATATATATATATATATACAAATATATATATATATATATATATATATATACTTGCAATAAGTATATATATTAAATAGATAAAGACATATTTGTGCTCAACAAGTATGCATTATTATAAACACAAATCCATATTTATATTTTTTAAATATTCAAAATTAAAAATAAATAAAAATAAAAGTATATTATATCCAGCAAATATATAAATTATTGTTTAGGTCTGCATAAGAATTATTATATGAAGTTCAAAAAAAATGAAAATAGATAAATAAATAAAATAAAATAAAAATTTTATAATAAAATTTGCGTATATAAATTTTACTTATTAAAATATACATATAGCGACCAATATGCAACCCAAACTTATAAGCCATACTTTAAAATTTTAAATTACTTAAGTGTTAATTTTGACACCTGTTAAACGTTTGTTGTTTTTTAGAAAACAAAACACTTGAATTGAATAGAATGATATTTATAAAAACGTTTTAATTTTATAATTAAATAAAAAAAAAAATTGATCTCAAAATATATATATATTATTTATATTAATAAAATTATTTACTACCTTTTTGTTTTAAAGTTTAACATTCATTTTTCTTTCAAAAGTCAACTTATTCCGTTGTTTTATTCCTTCATTTGTTTAATATTAGAATGCATTCTATCTAAAGTTAAATCGAAGAAATACCGCATTAGAAAAAAATATTGGTTTCCATATGCACATATATACTTCATTTTTTAAATTTCTCTCCTTGAAAAAAAAAAAATTATAATTGACATGTTGAACCCAATATATTAATTAATTTTAGTTACCTCCAGATTATTATTAGATTGACCATTATAGATTCCAGATAGCTATATCAAATTTCGGCTTCAGATGCGTTGAAATTCATGTGTTGAAATTGGCTTCAGTTTTTCTTTTTAAACTGCCTTGCAATAAATGAAAGGAAATGGCGCAGCACCCTGGCTGTGATATATATATATATTAGCCAGTCATTGTTTATGTAATTATTACAGAAATTTATCTTATTCTACTATTCTTAAGAATGGTAATTTCAAAGAAACAAAGTACAACAATTTTTTATCCTTCAGTTTGTTTAATCACTATCTTCCTAATAATGGCTTTTTTTGTTATTGCTGTTGTTCCATGTGCTAGCAAATGCTGTTTTGAAAACCATTGTTACATATGTTTTCTTTTAAACAATTAACATTCAAAAAAAATATTAACCATATAAAAAAATATTAAATCGAAAATTTATTTGACAGCTTTTAAAATATATATATAGACATAAATAATAACATTACATTTTTTAATAATCACCACAAATAAATAATCTTTTTTATAATCAACAATTTATATGTCTTTATTTATCTATAATAATTAGAACATATAAGTATTACAATTAAACATCTCACCATTAAGAATAATAATGATAATAATAGCTAAATATTCACAACGATGTACCATCAATACATAAATAAAATAATAAATCCAAAACAACTGTAAATATAACTGATAACCATAAACAATAATAATACTCCATATATAAACATCAAATCAAAGAGATTTTTTTTAATAACAACAAATGATTTTTAAAATATAGATATATTTATCAATATTTACAATACTCCCTAATCCACCTAAAAAATGTCTTTGCAAATAACTAATTAATTATGAGAGATTGAAAAACTTCTCAAATTTGTAATCTTTCTGAGGTCTAACATGGTTTAAATAATATTATTTTTTTTATTAATAACCATATTCATTTGTTCATATCTATCTTTCAGATCATCTAGATCTTTGTCCAAGTTTTCTTTAAAAAAAATAATAATCAAAAGTGCCTTTTTAATTCTTCTTGAAAAAAATTTTCAGTATGTTGAACTTTGTGAAGAAGTTTGCTTTGATTTACAAGATTTTTATATAACTTTTTTGGTATAATTCAATTGCTTTTGAATAATTTTGGGATCAGCATCTAAAGATTTTGTTATGATCTCCTTAGATTCTGCTTCCATATCCTTTACATAAATCTAACTTGATCATAAGCACTAACATAATTCTTAATTTTATCAATAATAGTTGCTACTTTATCAGACAATCTATTATCTTTCATTTGAATACCGTGATAAATATCATCGGCTTGAGTAAGTCTTTGATTTACTTCACTTGTTCTATGTGCAATTGAAAACAATACTTTGGGCAATTTTGAATGGTATTCATTCAAATTTTCTAAATAATCCTTTAAAAATTGCAAATCAGATTGATGTGATACAATTTCAACATTAAAGAATTCTTGAAAATCATTTTGTTTTACACCATTAATATTATCCTGTTCTATATTAATTCTTTTCAGTTTAACTTTAGGTTTACTTAAATCTTTTTCCTTAGCTATATTTTCTAATAACATCACCACTTATTATTTTAAGTTTAATTTTGGCTTTGCCAATTTCTTTTTCCTTATCAATCATTCTTCTACCAAGATTCATATCAACTATCTTTTTACTCATTCTTTTAAATTTACCTTTGCTTTCCCTACATCTCTTTCCTTGTCAATATTCTCTCTGAGAAAATCAATATTATTTATCTTTCCATCTATAATTTTAAGCTTAACTGTGGCTTTTCCAATATCTTTTATAAAGTCTATACTTCCTTTAAGATAATTTTCTCTCTACTCAACTCTTTGAATTTTACTTCATTTTTCTTCATATTTTTATTTTTAAATTTTACTTTGGTTTTACCTACTTTCATCCTTCTATTACAATTTTCATAAATTCCATAAGAAAAGCTTGTTATACAAGATTTATATTAAAATATTAATTGAACTACTAGCTAATCATAATGTATGGGCTGAAGACTTCTAGCATTATAGGTTCCTCTTGATATTAATCAACAATCCTCACAGTAAGGAACACTGCTACGAGGCCCTACTCAGTTTAATGGATGATTTGAACATCCAGGCACTGGAGTCTTAACCCCAGTACTGGTGGTACCATACAGATAACTTCCTGGTTGTAAATGGGTAGCATGATTATATTCACAGTTTCTAATGTAACCTCCATGATCCCTATATGGATTTTGTCTCCTATTATTACGATAATTTCTTGTGGATCTTTGCATACGACCTGCAAATTGGTTTCCTGGTATGAGATAATTTATATTAGACAAACTGTAATTAGGGTTATCTTTTTTAGTTTCAGATGATCTATTACAAGTACCCTCTCCAGTTTCTAATATTTCCAGGATATCTGCTACTTCTTCAACGGTATGTCAATCTGCAGCCACCAATGTTTGTTCGATATGCCTTGGTAAATTTCTACGCAAAATCCTCACAATCTGGGTTTCTGATAGTGGAAATGCAGTCAGGGTTTTGAATTTGGCCACCTGATGTCTAAAAAATTGAGTATAACTCCCATCATGAGAAGTATATTTTTCATGAGAAAGTCTATGGTGTATAGAATCCTGCTTGTCCTCATTCCAGAAGTTATTCATTATAGCTTCATGATAATCACCATAAGTCTGAGGCCTTTCAAACAGAGATCTCCACCATTCTTTAGCTGATGCATATAGATGGTTACTAGCAACTGCCAACTTTTCTTTCTCTGACAGGATACTGAGTGTAAACAACTCTTCTAATGTGCTCAAGTATTCCATAGGATTCTCATGATATTCACCTTTAAAACCTTAACATTAATAAACCTTGAAGCATTATGATTCATATATGAATCACTAGAGATTTGGTGTGGAAAATCAGAAGATCTTTTGGACTCCATCACATTTGCTCCATCATGAACTTTATCTAAACAACATTTACAATTTTCCTTATTTACCAATTCCTTAACAAATGTTTCATCCTTAAGATGACCTCTGTCTGCAATATTAACTTTCATTTTATTTTGGTCTATCTCTACTTCATGTTCTCTCTATTGTTTTTGTAAAATTGATATACATTCACAATTCTCTAACATAATGTTTTTTATTTGCTCAACTTTTACACCTATCTCTGAAACATTCTTTCATACCTCTATTTCATAATTTTTACAGGCTTCAATTCCACTATTACTCATATATTCTGAAAGGGGTCTTAATTTTCCTTGAATTTGATCCAGTTTAACATCTATTTCCTGAATATGATTAGAAGTAACATCACTTATTACATTAATCCGTTCATTTATATCCTGTAATTTATTAACATCAATCAGCTGTTCCTCTTGTTGCAATCCAACAGCAACCTTAACTTCAGCAGAGATAACTGTATGAATATTTTTAAATGAAGATTCATTATCAAATTTCAATGCTTGGAATTTATCCCACAATACTTTGCTATCATCAATAATCCTTTTCTCAAATTTCCCATGTTCTTTCTTAGACTCTTCAAATCTGGCTATAATTCCTTGATTTTCTTCCCTCATTTCACTGCTTACTTCTTCAAATTTTGCTTTCAAAGAATTAGCTTCAACCATTGTCTCTTCTCTGTATTTTTCCATTTTTTCCTCAAATTTTATCTCTAATCTCCTAACACTATCATCTACCAGCACATTTAATTCAACTTTTAATCCCCTAGAAAGTTCATCAGAATTGGTTTTCATCTCAGCACTAAGTTCATTAGTGTTGGTATTTAATTTAGACTCTAGTTTCTCAGAGTTGGTTTTCATCTCAGCTCTAAGTTCATCAGAGTTGATTTTTAATCCAGATTCTAGTTTCTCGAAAACTTCATCAGAATTTGTTTTTAATCTAGACTCTAATCTCTGGGAAAGTTCATCAGAATTGGTTTTCATCTCAGCACTAAGTTCATTAGTGTTGGTATTTAATCTAGACTCTAGTTTCTCAGAGTTGGTTTTCATCTCAGCTCTAAGTTCATCAGAGTTGATTTTTTAAACCAGATTCTAGTTTCTCGAAAAATTCATCAGAATTTGTTTTTAATCTAGACTCTAATCTCTGGGAAAGTTCATTAGAATTGGTTTTCATCTCAGCTCTAAGATCTTTTAATTCTGCTCTAATTTTTTTCATAAAATCTCTTAAATCAAAATCACCACTAATTGGCATTTCACTACTGTTATCCATTATTATTAGAACTGCAATATTATATACTCATAAAAAAATCTAAGATATATATATATATATTTCTGTATATATATATATATATATATTTCTATATAGTAATTACCACAGATCAAGGGCTCACCATCTCCAATCATTATCCCAACAAGCAATTACTCAACTAAGCAAAGTACAAGCCTTTTAATTTTGATATACATAGTAGCTATCCAACAATCTAAATTTCAGTTGTTTGAACTCATGAACTTCTTGGCTTTTATATAAAAAAATCTCATCTATCACCATAACTTCAACAAATTTCCCTAAAAAATACATATACAGAGTAACAACTGAGGCCACTAGCTAACATTTATTTATATTTAATGATAATAAATATTCTACACTTATACAATATTGAAATGTAGAAATTTCATATCAAATTCAATATAACCTCGAAACATTTAATATACAATAAAAATATATAGAGAGAGTAACAACTGAGATCACTAGCTAACATTTATTTATATTTAATGATAATAAATATTCTACACTTATACAATATTGAAATGTAGAAATTTCATATCAAATTCAATATAACCTCAAAATATTTAAAATACAATAAAATGTTCACATGCCTTAAAAATAACTAATTCAATAATATTGTGAGACAACTTTCTCACTCAAGATAATGGTAGTTAAATATAAAATGATTAAATTGATGCCTATAAATTTACTGGAACTTAAAACTTAATACCATTTCATATACATAAAAAAAAAAAAAAACTTCACTAATTATTAACTTTTGTGCCCGAAACATTTTAATAAAATTGTACTAACGCAGTTTATCATCAACAAATATTCACTAATTGAACTTCATGTTTAAAAGTCACTTATAATGGAAAATAAAACATTGATATGTTTGTTTTCAAACCCTAGTTGATAATAATAGATTATTTGTCACCAATAATAATCAATTAACCAAGCCCCTAAGTGTGGTGCCATATATATTTAGGTTATATACTCATCTATTCCTCTAAAGATCTGACAGATACTGACAGTCAAAAGAATGATTAGCATTTCACAATTTTGAGATAGATAAAAGAATTCAATCACTGCTCTTAAAGCATACAATGTTCCATGAACCCTTAGATGATCTTCACATTTCAGTCTCTCTAAGCTACTACAACCCATAATAGTTTTCTGCAAACACTATTGCACTGCCCTGCTTACATCTAAGTCTTAGGGGCTATTATTTATAAAAAAATTATTGCTCATCTTTGGGAGTCTTAGAGGCAAAGATTATACATATATCAAAAAGAACTATACCTTACTCTCTCTCTCTCTGGAGTCTTAGAGGTAAAATCATGGCAGGACTACTGTTAACTGCTTCATGATAAATAATAACTAACATCACAATTTGGGTTAGAGCAGTGAATGAGATCAATCAGTCACAAGTGAATGAATACATCACACTCTCAAGACAATGACAAAAATTCCCCATCCAACATCAATACTTGCAACAAAACCAACCAAACTCCAACAATCAAATATCCAATCCAACCTTCAAAATTATGGATTTTCTACAACACAAATTTTCCAAATATGGACAAAATTATTACTCTATAATTTAATGCCATCAATATAATTTTTAAATTGAAACTAAGCTGTTTCATGGCTGTATTTATCTCTCATCATAAAAAAATGCAATAAAAGTAACCATCACCATCTAAACATAAGGCCAAAATATTTCCATATATATAAAAAAAAATTAAACACACAAAAATGCTTCTCTTTCTTTAAGCTATACATCTCACATCAATATATATATATATATATATATATATATACTACACATCTCTCAGGTATGTGGTGTATTTCAAGCCCTAATTAACTTATTTCGAGCCATAGTTGTTGTGCCAAATGTAATGGACAATTGAACAAACATATTATGCTGACCATGTTGTGGCATCCAAATGTAATGGAACATACTTTTACTCCATTATACCAATCATCAGTTAACTGGGACCTACAGTTTGTGGTGCCAAATGTAATGAAAAATATATCATATAAACATATTATACATCAAATGTAATGGAATGTCAATATATGAGAAGAAAATAATACTTCAAACATTGGATGATAAATGTAATGGAATATATGTAATCTAAATGAATCCAATTGTTGAGAAAGCTTAATATAATAAATTGTATAATTTAAATGAAGAAAGATAAAATTATCCCAGTTATATTTAAATAAATTGTTTATATGCCCTTCCAACTAGCTATACATGAAATAAATCTAAAATCATACAGAGCAATGAGATCTATCATTATAATTTATTTTCAAGGTTGATATGACTAACTAATCAAATATATATATCAGAAACAAAGGGAATTCTATTAAATCCAATATACACATCCAATAAGTAAATTTATGTATATCTAAACATATCAATGAATAATAATATGTGTAAGTAACTTAAAGACTAAATAATAAGTGAAATACAAAGTTATCCTCTATTAAATTGTGAATTCAATTAATTTCATAATGACTCTGGCACTAAAAGAAAAATAAGAATAAAATATTAATACTCTTTCAAATAAATTACAAAGGCATTACTTATAAAACAAATAGTACATCCTTTATTTCTATATTATGGTTTAATTTTAGGTAGTATCAATGTTTTAAATAAGTTTTAAATACAAATCCAAGTACAAAAAAAATATACATATATATACTTGCAATAAGTATATATATTAAATAGATAAAAACATATTTGTGCTCAACAAGTATGCATTATTATAAACACAAATCCATATTTATATTTTTTAAATATTCAAAATTAAAAATAAATAAAAATAAAGGTATATTATATCCAGCAAATATATAAATTATTGTTTAGGTCTGCATAAGAATTATTATATGAAGTTTAAAAAAATGAAAATAGATAAATAAATAATAAAAAAAAATTTATAATAAAATTTGCATATATAAATTTTACTTATTAAAATATACATATAGCAACCCATATGCAACCCAAACTTATAAGCCATACTTTAAAATTTTAAATTACTTAAGTGTTAATTTTGACACCTGTTAAACGTTTGTTTGTTGTTTTTTAGAAAACAAAACTCTTGAATTGAATAGAATGATATTTATAAAAACGTTTTAATTTTATAATTAAATAAAAAAAAAAATGATCTCAAATATATATATATATCATTTATATTAATAAAATTATTTACTACCTTTTTGTTTTAAAGTTTAACTTGTTCATTTTTCTTTCAAAAGTCAACTTATTCCATTGTTTTATTCCTTTATTTGTTTAATATTAGAATGCATTCTATCTAAAGTTAAATTGAAGAAATACCACGTTAGAAAAAATTATTGGTTTCCAAATGCACATATATACTTCATTTTTTTAAATTTCTCTCCTTGAAAAAAAAAAAAAATTGACATGTTGAATCCAATATATTAATTAATTTTAGTTACCTCCAGATTATTATTAGATTGACCATTATAGATTCCAGATAGCTATATCAAATTTCGGCTTCAGACGCGTTGAAATTCATGTGTTGAAATTTGCTTAGTTTTTCTTTTTAAACTGCCTTGGAATAAATGAAAGGAAATGGCGCAGCTCCCTGGCTGTGATATATATATATATATATTAGCCAGTCATTGTTTATGTATTTATTACAGAAATTTATCTTATTCCACTATTCTTAAGAATGGCAATTTCAAAGAAACAAAGTACAACAAATTTTTATCCTTCAGTTTGTTTAATCACTATCTTCCTAATAATGGCTTCTTTTGTTGCTGCTGTTGTTCCACGTGCTAGCAAATGCTGTTTTGAAAACCATTGTTACATATGTTTTCTTTTAAACAATTAACATTCAAAAAAAAATATTAACCATATAAAAAAATATTAAATCGAAAATTTATTTGACAGCTTTTAAAATATATATATATAGACATAAATAATAACATTACATTTTTTTAATAATCACCACAAATAAATAATCTTTTTTATAATCAATAATTTATATGTCTTTATTTATCTATAATAATTAGAACATATAAGTATTACTATTAAACATCTCACCATTAAGAATAATAATAATAATAATAATAATAGCTAAATATTCACAATGATGTACCATCAATACATAAATAAAATAATAAATCCAAAACAACTATAAATATAACTGATAACCATAAACAATAATAATACTCCATATATAAACATCAAATCAAAGATTTATTTTTTTTTATAACAACAAATGATTTTTAAAATATAGATAGATTTATCGATATTTACAATATATATATAATACATATTTTGTGGGTTCATCCATGTTAAAAACTTTTAATCTCATGGTGTCTATCAAATCTCATGTAAAAATTGTAAAGCTTCTTACATAGGTATGAGTAATCATCACATCAGTGTTAGGAGAGATGAGCATGCTAATACAGTTAAACAACACTCATCATCATCAGCACTCTCACTCCATACTATAGATTCAGGTCATAAAATTGATTTTTCTAGTACCAGGATCATATCCAGATGTGATAATCTCTACCAATACAAAATTAGAGAAGCCATTGAGATACTTAAAAGGCCAGATTGTATCAATAAGTGAGATGATACATGTAAACTTCCTCCTATTTTGAAATATTTTTTTTTAAAAACATTCCTAAATTTAACATTTATTGCTATTGGTGGAATTTTAACATTTTATTGAAATCAGTGATTGTAGCGCTTCTACAACTGTCTTTCTACCTTTTATAACTCTGTGGATGGCTTGTGTGACCAAGTCGAAATGCCAGTATATTAATATTAAAAGTTTTTAACACGGATGAACCTGCAAAATATGTATTTTATATATTTAACCCGTGCAAATCTTCGTTTTAACATATATATATATATATATATATATATATATATATATATATATATATATATATATATATATATATATATATAAATAAATTTGGTAATTGTACAGCACAGACCTTTGTTGAAGACAATGAAATTTCAACTGCAGATCAATGTAATGAAAAAAGATTACACGAATGGAAAGTAGTGTCTGATATTAAGGGAACATAATTGAACTTTGTTAAGATAGAAAAAAAGTGGAAGTCAACTGATGTAATATGTGGACATGTATTTTACTACAAGGATGCAAATATTGACAGCACACATGGTGAAAGATTCATTATAACTAAGAAAAGGAAGGTCAACTGTATGGAGATTAATGATATATTAAATAGAGTATCAAGATTAGTTATTCAAATTAATGGTAAGCTGTTACAAAAGATTTTAAGATTTGGAGAAAATACTATTGTTTTATCTTTTGATATTGTAAATAGAATTAAAAATATAATGGTTGATGAGAATAATCTTATTGCATCATTAGATGTGGCAGAAATGTATGGTTCTATTGATAAAGTGTATTCTATTAAAATAATTGAATATATATTTAAAAAAAAGGTAACGTAAAAACATTATAAAATTTATTATTGATTCTTTAAAATTTTTTGATGATAAGATTGTTGCTTCTTTTGAAAATGGATATTATAAAATGTCTAAAGTTTGAAATTTTGTTTTCTCTACATATGAGAGAAGTATAAAACAAACAAACTCCTTCTTTTTAAAACTTATTTTTTATATGACTATAATCATGAAAAAGAAATCCAACGTTTTGACTATTTCATATAGTCTTTTTCAAGGTACACTAAAATAAAATAAATATATATAATAATAAACATCACATATTCCAAAAAAATAAAAATAAAAATATTGAATTAAAAATTACAAAATATATTCATAACCAAAAATTTACCTTATCTTCCATTCCCCTTTTCTATTACAAACAATCACAACCTAAACACAAACATTTTAGTTCATTTTTAAAAATAAAAAAAACTATATACATCATTTAAAACATTTAATTAAAACCTATTATTTTATTTTCTCTTTTTTCATTAACATCCTATTTTTTGGATTTCTTTTTCATCATTATAGTCATATAAAAAGCAAGTTCTAAAAAGATTTTGTTTGTTTTATTTCTATATTGGATATTTATGAACTATTTTGGAAAAAAAACTGTGTGATTGATATATTATATTAAATTATGAGAGAAGTAGTTTAGGTAGGTATATTTTTTAAAAAATTAAAATTTACAAAAGGTATATGGATGATGTTTTTGTTTGCGGAAATACCAATACTATAATTTTTTTTGTAGAGAAGTTAAATAATTTGAATGGCTTGAAATGGACTATTAAAAAAGATCAATACAAAAATGTTACATATTTGGATTTATTTTGTTATAAGAGATAATAGGATTCAAATTATAAATTCATAACTATACCAATGCAGAAAAGAGGATATATAAATTGTAAATTAAAAGTACCAATTATGCATAAGATGGCAAGTTTTAGATCTTTTTTGTTTTGTAATGAAAAATTATATCATTACCAATGTGATTTATTAAAAAACTTTGAGATATTTGTCTAGTAATTGTTTGATGTCGGTTATAAGATTGAATAGATTAACAATACTTTATACCGATTTAAAAAGAAATATAATAATTTAAAGGACTTGAAAATTAATAATAAAAAATGGATATTTATTCCATATATTTCAAATGCTAAAGTGAAAAATTTTAAAAATTTATATAAGGATGTGTTTAATGTTTCATTTTGTGTTACAAATAATGTTAATACGTTAGTAAATAATTCTATAAATGTCATATCTGTCAAGCAAAAAAGTAATGTTGTGTATCAAATTTTTTGTGGATGTACATTCTCATATATATGTGAACGGAAATGCAATATTGACAAAAAAATTAAAGAAGCATATGAAAAGTAAAAAATATTGATGATTTAATGACTGCTTTAGTTTTCTTGGAACATGAAAGACGTGTAAATATAAATTTAAATTTGATCTTGAAAGTGTTAAAGATTCTTCATGAAGAGAGAAATTATAATAAAAGAAAATTTAAGCAGACAATTTTAATAAATAGAAATAAAATAAATATAATTAATGAATAAGCTTTTAGTAGTAAAATTCGGGAATCATGGGATTTGAATTGATGATGTTTTCTTCCATATTTTTTTTAATTTAATGGCAGTTGAGGAAGGTTAAGAAATTAATCAAAAGTATTTCTGCAGATTGAAAGTCTGTATAAAATAATTAATTACCATTATATATATATATATATATATATATATATATATATATATATATATATATACCTTTATGTATATATATATATATATATATATACATAAAGGTCTCATGAGATTGTGGTCTACTTGTCATGTTTGTAACCTGGAGTTTTTAATCCAGCCGTTAAATAAAATTAAACACTTTTTCATTCCAATCATACTTGTTACTTTTCCCAAGTAGCTGGACATTGGAAATCCTGATAACCATTTCATATTGATTAATAAATGGATAACTAAATAATTTTAGCTAAGAAATTAAAAGAAGAAATACAACTCTTTAAACTCTTACCATTTAGTAATTGCCAACCAGTTGAATAATATTTATCTTTATTGTTATTTTAAAAAAGATTGTTGATAAGGATTTTCCTGAAGATCGATATGGGACACAACTTGATTTATTACTTTTGGTGCTTCATTTATTTTTTGATCTACTGAGTTACAAACTTTGATTATTTTTTATTTATTAATTACTTTTTAAAGGGCAGACATCACATATCAATCTAAATAACTTCATCAAAGCTATTTGTTATATATTGTACTTTCAAATGTTTTAACTACTCCATAGCATTATTCATTAGCCTTCCTTCCCCTCTCTTTTTTAACCTCTATTTAATAATTGTTTTGTGCATAATATCGAGACCCTTGGAAAAAGTATTAAATTCTAGGAAATTATATAAATAATATTTATTTTTATAAAGCGCAGACAGTATTAAATATGTTTGCAAGTTTCCATACTTTCACAAAAACAAAAAAGAAATTAAAATTTTGAAAATTAATAATGGAAATGCTGTGTTGAATGTAATTCATAAATAGGCAAAAAAAATAATTTACATTTAAAAAAAGAAGAGAGAAGATGTTGTGAAAAAGCTAAAATGTAAATGGATAGGCCACACAAAGAAAAAATATCATGAAAATTTTATTAAGTGATTTGGCATTATTAATTACCAGAGGATAAAAGAAAGAAATAAATTTTTTTATTTTTTTATATGTCAAAGTCACGATAACACTCTTAACCAACAATCAAACATCATGAAGCACACAGATAATTCATTAATAAAATAAAACATTTATTGTAATATTAGCAATAACAATAAAGATTGTCTGAAAATAGATTTAAAAATGTATACTTGGAGATTTAGTAATAGTTTTGCATACTAATTTAATTAATAAATAGTTTTAAGATTTGTAACTGTAGTAGTGCGTTATTTTAGCAATGATTAAACATTGAGTTAAATGTAGTTTTTAATATAATCACATGTAACTCATTATAATAATTGATTTTGATTAAAAATACTCTCAATGTGATATAAATATTGAAATGCTTTTTAAAATAATAGTAGTGTGTAATTATTAATGAAATTATTATTAGACTGCCACTTTTTATGTAAAACAGTTGTTAACATATCTACTTATCATATCTATGATATAATTTAAATCTAGGCTCGAAAAACTTGAATTTTTTTTTATATTACATGCAACTTCTGATTTATTTTAGGTACTTGTCTCATAACCAACACAGCTAGATCTTCAATTATTAATTGGAAAATAGATATATAAATATTTTTAGATAAGAGGTATAGCAACTACAAAAGAGACAATTTCTTTTATATATAAGTGGACTTTATTATTAATAAATTATTTACAATAATTATTGTATTTACATTAAAAGCTTTTCACATTTTTTTTTGTTAATTTTTTTTTTAGTTTTTTCTTGGTTGTTTTTAGAATACAGTGTATTCAAACAAGATGATTTCTGTTATTGCATTAATGAGCAGCTAAGGAATATATTGCTTTGCAATATTTTTTGTTACATTTCTGGATATGTATTTTTGAGCATATAGATATATGTTATGCCAATCTGTTATTTTCTTTTTAGTACATTATATTTTTTATTGTCAAAGTTTACAGTACAGTGGGAAAACTACATTGTTCTAAGAGTGTGAATGGTTACTAGAGCATTGAATGGTTATAATTTTTTATATTGTTTATGAGTATTTTTTAGATTAATTGTGAAATATGAAGTGATGTGAAAAATATGGACATGTCTCAAGGATAAGTAGGATTTACATTTAATTTAAAGTGGTTTGTGAGAAATAGCCTTGTTGGTATTGTATCGTGTAGCAGATTATGTAGAAATGTTAGCCATGACTGAGGCATGCACAAAATTTGAAATTTAGTCAGTGTTCTGGCAGTTGATAATGTTGACTGCCTGTCAGGCTATATGATTTTTTTTAGATCTTTGTATGATAGACCGATTAAAGTATTAATGTTATAATTGTCCAGTAAAGGCATGATTGGTGAAAAGTGACAATTTGCACATGGAGTAATGGCAAGCAGAAGTAGAGGTGGAGTAGTTGTCTTCAGCAAAGAGTTAGTTGTGGTTGTGATGTACATCTTAACTCTAATGTAGAATGTGAAAAATTGTGAACCAATTAGATTAAGCCAACCATTGCAAATTGGAAAACAGGCATTTTTGATTGATATATGTGATTTTGATCCCTATATATATATATATATATATATATATATATATATATATATATATATATATATATATATACTTTTGCTATTATCATGATATTTTTAATAGTTTTCTTTTGGAGATTCATCCATGGGCTGTAATAGATAAGTATGCCTCCTAGAATGGCATTTATGATGTGAAACCTTCATTATAGGGTAGAGCAATTTTGTATTGAAGCATTGTATTTTTGTATTAAATTTGTCTGTGATGAGAAGATTTAAGTGATGATTTAATTGTGTTTTTGATAGGTTAATAGGTATGCCTAGAAAGGAAGAGTATGTGCCTGTGAAGAGTGAGAGAAAACTGTGACTGGTAGCTATTTATTATAAGGATGATTTGTTGATTTGTATTTTGGATGTTGTTAGAGTTTCAAATTTCAGTTTATGAAGTATCAGAGGTATATTCTGCACATCCCTGAATATTATCAGTACATCATCGACATATGATATGATCTTGATGGTTATGCCTAGATGTGGAAAAAGAATACCTTCTATGCATTACTTGATGTTCTTAATTATGGGGTCTATGTATATCACAAATAGTAAAGATAAATAGTAGAGCTCTGCTTAGCTTAAAGGATTGAGAGAGTTTCATGTAATTTTAAATTTAATTGTTTTATTGTTAAGGTAATTTTTTATTGCTGTTATAAGGTTATATGACCCGATAGCATTTGACTTAGTACAAAAAATAAGAAGTTCCAGTTTATTAAATCAAAGGGTTGATTGAAGTCTACCTGGCATGCCATGCAGTTTGTTAGTTTGTTTTGATTGATATAGTGTATTGTTTCATGTGCTAATAAGATTGCTTGAGATGCTTTTTGCTCTTTGTTGGCAAAGTGGGAAGGTGAAATCTTAGGCAAGGCATAGATATTTAACTGTTTCAATATGATTCTAGCAAACATTTTCTGATCAAGGTCTTCTAATATAATGATATGCAAATCATTTACTGTTGGTTGTGGATTTTTTTGAGTTTTTCCTTAGACAGAATATTATATTTGTTGATAAGTTAGGGATGTGATATTCCTTAGAACAAAGTTGATTATAGTATTTCTGTAGGAATGGTGACATAATGTAATCCATTTGCTTGTATATGTTATCTGGAATGAGATCATTTGCCAGCAAGCTAGGTTGTTTTAAATGCACTATTTCATCAAGAACTTGTTCTTTTGATATGTAGTAAAATTTTGTGGGATGTTTCACTTGTTAATATCTGTGCCATGTTCTGAGTAAATGGTTCAGAAGTTCCTCATCAACATTAGTACCAGAGAGGAGTGAATTATCTTTTGACAGTATGGGAATACTATGGGATAAGAAATTTTGTGTAATTTACTTTGGTTTTTGTTAATGCTGATTGATTTATATATTGTTTGTTTTGTGGGCAGCTTTGCATGAGTGTTTCACAGATGTGATCTGAAAATGAGACTGTGGATAGGTGAATTGAGCCTTTTAGGTTTGTAAGAGAAAATAGGTTGATGAGAGAGGAACCTTGTACCCCTATGACTGTAACGGCATTTGTTGGATATACTTGTGCTAATGGCGGCAGAACAAGTTGCATGAGCATGTGACAAATCATTGTAGCTACAGTTAAAGTCATCACACATGATAATTGTACCAGGTTTATGTAATATTTTGTTATGCATGAGTTGGAGGGTATCTATGACATCCCTTGCTTTTTGACATGAATATTTTCCTATAATATAATAAGGCTGCAGAAAGGAGTTTGCTATTAACTGAAAGGAGACCCTTTGATTCCTCTTGGAGGCCTTAAAGGAACCGAGCAGGGCAAATTCCTAATGTCCACTCCATACGTTCTTGTCGTTGCAGCTGTTATTACTATATGTTTATTCATATAGTATACGAACATGGATGGGCTGCTCACCAACACGCATTAGCCAGCGTGGTGAGTTTATTGGCTTTTTACCTCTGAGTTTAAGATCAAGAAACACCATGGTCTTTCTTCTCAGTGCCTGATAAGGCAGAATGAATGTTTGTGTAAATGATAAAGATTTTTCCCAATTATACAATTATGACAGACAAAAATAAAGCATGGCCCTTAATCCCAGGAGGTTGTAAAGTCACCAACCAAGGCAGCGGTTGGTGGCCGAAGGCGGAGGGTGCTAAGAATATCCTGGAGGTGGACCCAGGCTGCCATTTGATGACGACTTTTTATTTAGGTACTTACAACTGCAGATCACTTTCAAGTGAAGGAAGATTGCAAGAATTAGAAGAAGAACTCTCTTATATTAAATGGGATATTATTGGACTTTGTGAAGTTAGAAGAAAAGGTGAAGAGACAATTGATTTAAAAAGTGGACATATGCTCTATTATAAAGGCACAAATATTGGAAATACAAGTGGAGTAGGATTCATTATAAATAAAAAGTGGAAGAACAATATTGTGGAGATTGATGGTGTATCAGACAGAGTGGCAAGATTAGTTATACAACTTAATAGCAGATATCAAATGCAGATAATTCAGGTTTATGCCCCAACAAGTTCTCACAGTGATGAAGTAGTAGAAGATTTTTATATGGATGTACAAAAGGCTTTTGATCAGAGTAAACAACATTTTAAAATTGTTATGGGAGATTTTAATGCTAGAATTGGTAAACAAATGAAAGATGAAAGTGTTGTAGGTAATTTTGGTTATGGTAATAGAAATGAGAGAGGACATAGACTTAGTGGAGTTTGCAGAGAAGGAAAAACTTTATATTATGAATTCTTTTTTTGAGAAAAATGTTAGAAGGAAATGGACATGGAAGCATCCAAATGAAGGTACAGCAGAATTGGATTATATTTTGACTAACAGGAAATACATATTTCAAGATTGTAATGTTCTTAATAAATTTAACACAGGAAGTGATCATCGATTAGTAAGGGGTAAGATACATGTTAATGTAAAACTAGAGAGACAAAAATTATTAAGAAAAACTATATTTACAGTTGATATTCCTAATCTTCAGAAACATTCTAATGAATTTAAATTAGAACTTACAAATCGGTTTCAAGTATTAGTAGATTTTGAACATGATTCAGATTTGAATGAAATTAATATGAAAATAACTGATACACTTTTAAAAACTGCAACAAAGATAGCTGGTAGAAAAAAGCAGCAATTGACTAATAAAATTTCTACTGAGACTAGAGAATTTATGGAAGATCGGAAGGAGCGTCGTGATAGGGAAAGACATGACGCTCTTCCGAGAATTGAATATCTCGAATTTTGTAAAATGGTGCGGAAAAGAGTTGAAAATGATATAAGAAAGTATAACTGTGAACTAGCAAGAAAAGCTGTAGAAGAAAATAAAAGTCTTAAGAATGTAAAACAACATTTTGGTATTGGTAGGAAATTTATATCTGCAATAAGGAAAAAGATGGAATTATTACTAAAAAGAGGGATGACATTATGAAATTGGTAGAAGATTTTTATCAAGAATTATATAGTAATAAAGAACAAGTACCTCCTATATCTATTACATCTTCCGAATTGCCCAGAATTTTAAATGAAGAAGTGAGAAATGCAATTAAATGTATGAAAAAAGGAAAGGCTCCAGGTAATGATGGAATTATAATTGATATATTAAAAGAAGCAGGTGAAGAAACAGAAAAAATATTAGCAAAGTTATATACCAAATGTCTAAATGATAAAGATGTACCGGATGATTGGAAGAATGCAGTAATAATATTAATATTTAAAAAAGGTGATAAAGAAGATATTAGAAATTACAGACCTATCAGCCTTTTATCAGTTTTATATAAAATTTTTACCAAGATAATTACAACTCGTCTACAGAGAACCTTGGATTTTCACCAACCAAGAGAACAAGCTGGATTTAAAAGTGGTTTTAGTACAGTAGATCATATTCAAGTATTGAGAGAAGTTATAGAAAGGACAAATGAATATGAGTTGTCATTATGTTTTGGATTTGTAGATTATGAAAAGGCATTTGATTCTATAAACATTTCTTCAGTGATTAAAGCATTGGATCATCAAGGTATAGATCCAGGATATTGTCATATTTTAAAGAATATTTATAAAAATGCAACAGCAACAATTAGATTACATAATGATACTGGGAAAGTCAACATTGAGAAAGGTGTAAGACAAGGTGACTCCATATCTCCAAAACTTTTTACAGCAGTGCTGCAAGAAGTATTTTGTGGATTAAAATGGGAAACTAAAGGAGTGAAAGTAAATGGAGATTATTTAAGTCATTTAGATTTCACAGATGATGTAGTTGTTTTTGCAAATAATGCTTCCGAGCTGCAGGAAATGTTGCAGGAGTTATCAGATGAAAGTAGGAAAGTAGGACTAAAGATAAATGTTAAAAAGACTAAAGTAATGTTTAATCGATTTGCTCCAAATATGAAAATAAAGATTGATTATGATGAATTAGAAGAAGTTAAGAGTTACAAATACCTTGGTCAGATTATTAATACAGATGGAAACATAATAGAGGAAATTAATCATAGAATTAAACTTGGTTGGAGTGCTTTTGGTAGAAATAACTTGATATTAAAAGGAAATATGCCTATGTGTTTGAAAAGGAAGGTTTTTAACAAATGTGTTTTACCAGTTCTTACTTATGGATCTGAGACTTGGACACTTAATAGAAGAGCAATACAGAGACTTCAGACCACTCAAAGAAGTATGGAGAGATGTATGTTGGGAGTAACAAGAAGAGATCGAAAACGCAATGTATGGGTAAGAAAACAAACAGGTGTTACTGACCTCATTGAAAAAATTAAAAGACTGAAGTGGAGTTGGGCTGGACATATTGTTAGAAGAGATGATAATAGATGGACAATTGAAATTTTAAACTGGATTCCAAGAGATTGTAAAAGACCCAGAAGGAGACCACATGTAAGATGGATGGATGAAATAAGAAAATGTGTAGGGGTGATGTGGAGAAGAGAAGCTAAAGATCGGAGAAGATGGATTAAACTTGGAGAGACCTTCATCCTGCAGTGGATTGATAATGGTTGATAATGATGATGATGATG
>JAQFVV010012812.1:174076-311079 GCA_028023455.1 Epiperipatus broadwayi | reverse complement strand
GTGATGATGAATATAATAAATCTCAGAGTGGAATGTAAAGGAGATGAGATTGCATTAACTGATAAGTGTATTATTTTTAGTTTCAAACTCCAACACCTTGTACTGCTCTGATATTAGGCCAGTATATAAAGATGTATTTTCTATGCAGAGTGTTAGTTATGGTTTGATTAGTTACACTGCTGATTTTTGTTTTGGTTATGATGAAAATGTCTGCATAATAATTATTTAAGAATTGAGTTAGTTGTGAAATTTGGTTATATGAGTTAAGACCATGTACATTTATTTTGGCTATTTTAATGTGTGATATGTAATGTGTTTGATGAATTTGCTTTAGGTTTTTGCTTATGTGCTTTGTATCACAGTTAAATATTTATTTTTTTTACTATTCTCATTTGCAAGAGATATATATGTGTATGCTATTTTGCTATTTTGCTTTACTGATAGTTAGTTTAGGGTAGTTTTTACAGAATGATGAGTCTTGATTATGGCTAAAAGATGAACTTTGTATGAAACTGCTATTCAAATCTGCTGATTGTTCCTGTGGTTTGTCAATGGAAATTGAGTTATGTCAGGTAGACTGTTATACTAATGCTTGGTTATGAAGGAGTTATGGTTGATTCATGATTGGGATAGTTAGTGAGTTGTATTATGGGTGTATTTGATGTGAGTGTGTAATTTCTTTGAAACCATGCTGGCTCATGATAACATTTTATTAGCTTTGCTGCAATGGTGACCAAGTCTATTGATTTTTGCACAACTTGCACTGTTACCAATGTTGCATTGGGAAGCTATATGACCTATTCTAGAGCATTTGAAACATAGAGATTGATTCCTTTGATGCTAATTGTGATTGGGATGAATCTCATGAAAGTTCTGTGTGGGAGTTTATGTAATTTTCCAACAGTTTGTTGGAATTTCAAATTTTATGTTAGGTGTGAGGGCAATCTCAGAGATGTTTCTTTGTAGCACTTTATCTGTGAAGTATGAAGGTGCATGCATTATATGACCATGAAATATTGGGTTAGGCACTTTGGTGCTGTAGTATATATTTTTAAAATTTAAATGTATCATAGTTTTGTCTGCTTCTTCATGTTGTTGTTTAGAGAAATATTCTAAACATATAAAATATTTTGCTGGAAAGGTGTCTGTTGATTTTATGTTTTTGATCATGTTATATTTTTGCAGTTCTTCTAGATAATCAGGTAGAGAAGGATAAGATAATAGTGATTGTTGACTGTTGGGTCATAGTTTTCTATTATACTAATAATTGAAGTAGAAGGTAAAAGACTGTTTGCAACTATTCATCACCGGTATTCATTTAGCTTACAAAAAAGGGCATGTTTCATTATATTTGTTTCTTTATCATTTGCAATTGAATTAAGATCTATGAATTTTGTTGCCTTGTTGGATATAGGTGAAAAGTTGTTTTTTTTTTACTTTAATTAAGGCCTTGTGACTTTTTTGTGTTCAGATAGTGTGATTTCCCCTGGGTTGGGTGCATCTGATACACTGTCATCGCTAAGAAATGTTAATGATTTAATTCTATCAGTTTGCTGGGAGGACTACTATTAGATGAATTATTATTGTTTTCAACAAATTCCATTTGTTCACCCCATATGTTATCTTTATTTCAGGATTTGAGGATCTTGAAAGCTATCTGTGTTTTCCAGGGGTCATTTACTTTTTTTCTTGTTAGTGGTTTTTAGTTATATTTCTGCTTTTTTTTTGGAAAGGTTATTTGTTTGACAATTCGTTTGACTATTTGATTCAATGATATTAAGATCATGAAAAGTTTTCATTGTTTTTCTGATATTAACATTAGTTTTCACAATTTTACTTTTAAATTTTAATTTTAAAAGAGATAATTTTAAAGATTTATGTCTATCACATGTCTATTCATATAAATAAGGTTTTCTACTTTATTATCTACTTTATTATTATTTTTTCTTGGCGGCATGATGAGGCTCTGCATGATTTTAGCACAGTGTTATATGGGTATTACCAAATACTATAGATTCTTTAATTGTTTTTTAGCTGAAGAATATATTTGTCAGGTTGATTGAATGATTGCAACAAATGGCTTCAAGATGTTGGTTTGTTTTCAGATATTACATGAACTACAGAAAAATTTTAACCATATCTCTCATTAAGGCTTTGAAGGGACTTCAGTCTAGTGAGCTCTTTAATGGCTGTAATAATACTACTTGCCATTGTGCAGTTTTAAAGCATTTCTTTATTATGTGTATTATAGTGATTTGTTTTATTGTAAATTATTTATTTATTATTTTATATGGTTTTAATATATTATTCATTTTATTTTAAGATTGAAAATTTATATGAATATTTTATTTAAATTTGATATAAATATAAATTATTCTATTATGTAATGATTTGCTTTTGGATACTTAAAGAAATTTTGTTACAATATTCACACATATCCAAAAACATTTTACTTAACTAAAATTTATTTTACTTTTATAAAACTATTGTTAAAAACTCAATATACTTTGAATTTGCATTTATCTGCCTCTAAGCTCTGGGGTTTTTACTTATTCCTATATATATATATATATATATTATATAGAGAAAATATTAGAATTAATATATATATATATATATATATATATATATATTAATTCTAATATTTTCATGGATAAAAGATGTCATATTATTATTACTATTTGCAGGATATTCTGTATAGTGAAAAAGCTAAATGCTGATGTATCAGTACAATATCAAGTACCTTCCTCAGAGCGTCCTTCCTCAGGATGCTCTGAGGAAAATACTTGATATTGTACTGAAACGTCAGCATTTAGCTTTTTCACTACACGGAATATCCCGCAAATAGTAATAATAATATGACATATATATATAGTTTTTAATTAATGGTCATTTTATTTGTATTATATATATATATATATTGTGACTTTTAGCTTTGGGAAAAGCTAAATGCAAAGTCAAATCTTGTGCCAAAACTTCTAAATATATATCTATTGTACTCTGTCAATAGTAGAACAACCTCTAGAAAATATGGAAAGTCTTGACATTAGACTATATTAGAACTTTGTCTAAGTACCATTTAATAGACTTACTATTTTTAACTGTGTTTAATCAATCATAACAATTGCGAGACTCATCTATCCTATCAACAAGATTACATACCCTTTAACATTAAATAAATACTAAAGTATTTATCTGTTGGCATAAGAATACTTAGACATTCCTCCTTATTCTATATCCCAATACACCTTTACCTCCCCTTTAGCAATGGCAATTGGTCCTCCAAAACTCATCATTAAGCAAGAATATCATATACAGAATACTTATTTATAATGGGGGTCTATGGGGAACAAATTGGTCAGTTTCTAAAGCTAAAAAATTACACTAAACTTAAGAATAAAGTACACAGATAAACCCACAGATGAACATATATCACATTTTTTTCCTTTTTCCAGTTGACATAAAATATCCACTTTAGTTTCTACACTCAAAGATTTTCTTGATTTTTTCATGGCCATGATGACTAAATATAGTATCTAAAAAGAAAAGTTTTATATCACTAGGAAAAAAAAATGTGTATTTTCACTCTTTAAAAAGTATAGTACAACAAAAAGAAAGAGAAAGTGAAACGAAATTTGAATTTATGAGTTTTTATATTCTTCCACAGAAGTTTTTCTCATCATAATAAAAAAAAATCTGTACTGAAGTGCATTTTTAAAAAATGTATATTACAGTACATATTATGATCTATTTATGTTTACTACTTATGTGAAGTTATTAAAATTAAGAAACAATATTTAATTATAAATTATTTAATTGAACATAAAGACTTATTACTGTACACCAGAGTAACAAAACACTTAATGCATATCATAAATCAGTCAACTTTAAAAAAAAAATTCAACTTATTTTAATAGAAAAAAAAATCTAACTATACTAATTTTCTAAAACATATGCTAAGTTAATTTTCTTTTATTTTATATTTGCTATAAGTTGATTGTTGGAATCTTAATAAATACAGTACTGTATATTTTTAGTAATGTAATAGAGCCCCTCCCCCATTCATGTAGAATGATTATTCATTAACACTTATTTTAAATGCAGTCTGTTTTTCTTTTTAAACTTTTTTCTATTTCAACATTCATGTTTTAAAATGTTTTTCTTATGATTTGAAACCACTTGGGTATAAACAACATTTTTAACGAAGTTACAAAATCAATAACTATTTTTACATAATTAACCAGGCATTCTAAAAATAATATACAGTAATTAAAGAACACACACACAGTTTAATATTTGTGGTTAGTGTTTTCCTGAAAGTTTGTGATGATGGTATTTTAGTTATACTGTATTTATACATTGGACTATTTCATCATCTAATATAAGTGGTGAATGTCTTTAGAAAAATTAAACTTTATTTAAATAATCCAAGTACTGTGCATTATATTTAAATAAAGGTTAATTTTTCTAAAGACATTTAACACTTATATTTATATAGTATTAAAATAAGTATAGAGGATTTGAACTCAGATATTCAAGCACCCTTCAACTATCCACACTATCTCATACAACTGATACACATGACCACACACATGTAGAAAAGATTTATGTAGTATTATAGATTCATTAATTATATATGTTTTAAGTTTATACATTCGATAATCAAAATACTGAATGCAGTACTAACATTGTGTTTTATGAATAAAATATTGTATTTGCTATACAATTTTTGCAAAGTCATTACCTGTATACATATTACAGTAATATACTTTTGGGTAAAATGACTTTAAAATACCTATTCTCTGATGTCATCAGTGATGCAAAATTCAAGTTGGCCACCAAAAAAAATTTTTAAATAAATTTTTCCCGATTGTTATAGTGAATAATCGATTGTAAATCAAAATAATGAATACAAATTGATGATGATCACTATTGTGAAATAACATTAAGTAGCCAATTACTAAGTGAGGTATAGATCTACTCTCATGACTAATGGTAATGCTTAAAGAAATAAAACAAAACATTTATAATAGTAACATTAAAATTAACATACTCAAACAGTTGCTTTGTTATTTTATTATATGATAATCTTTTATTATTATTACTTTTTTAACATGATCATTAAGAATAACTGTAATAACAATATTATTCTAAGGATATCTCAGGATTATCATTGATTTTCAATCAGTTATTTGATCCACCTATAAAATATCGAGAGGGATTTTACTGAACTTTATAGATAGTGTGTCAATTAAGAAAAGATTTATAACCCGAATCTATAATCAAAATTGTACTACTATTTTATATTTATGTTCTCTAATACATACTCTTAAATCAATATTGTTATCTAAATTGTAATTATATTTTATACTTTCAATAATAAATAATTTATAATTTAATTTCTTATAAATAAACACCCTTTAATAATTTGCAATATTATCAATGACATATGCGATCAAGGCAATTTATATTAAATTAAAATCGCTTTTAAAAACAGTGTTCTTAAATGATGGTTATATCGTTCTATACTGGATTAATTTCTTATTTCAATCAACCTGTACACCCTGGGTTTATGTGATGTACTGACAATGACTTTTACAAAAGAATTTGCAACTTTTAACACTCAAGTTCTTTTACAAAACAACCACTGTAATTATATTATTTACAAGATATTATAACAAAGATTTTATCTAACAGATAATTTAAAGATAACTATAATAATAAAGTTATATAGCCACACAATATACTATCACTATAAACAATTGACAAAATCCATTCTTTTTTGGATTTTTACAATAAAACAAAAAAATTATATATTTTCATACAATATGGTGTTGTTATGATATTTACCTTTAGATTTTTTTTAATCACAAATCAGGTGTCTCTATTAGATAATCATTTTCCCTCTTCTTTTATAATTATTAACCCATTATAAATTAGGCTTTAAATTATAAAGACAAAATGGAAAATATTAATTATTATATTCTTGCTTCAATACAATAATCTTATTATAATATAGTGAAATGTCACTTTTTGTTTATTTTTAGATTCCATGATTTTTATCCTTTGATATTTATTTATTTATTTCCTTTTAAGAAGATATTAATATAATAATTATAACACCATCAATTAGTTTTTCAATCTCAAACTCAATCTTCCTATGGTTTGATTCTCAGCTTATATACTGAAGCAGTCAATGTCTAATCATCATTGAGCTTCATGCTTCACCATCTACACTAACCTCCTGTGGGGCCTGCAATTCAGATCTCACCATAAATATATGCCATTCACCCACACACTGTATGCATAATGATTAAAAAAATTAATAAAATTAAATATTTTTTAGTAAAGTAAGACAGTAGTGTGTGTGATGCGTATATATATATATATATATATATATATATATATATATATATATATATATATATATATATATATATATATATATATATGAAGCAATAATGTTATTAATGTTTATTGCTGACAACTAAACATTTTCTTTATATAATTGTAAATTTTTTCTTATATCTATATGTATTTTGATTTAAGTATTTAAAGCATTGGAATGTAAAAACAACATAAAATGGGGAAGGTTCGAAATACTGAAATTATCTCTAGTCAGATCATTGTCTATAATTAAAATTTATAAATCTTAATTAAAATCAAAAGCAATTCTTTTGTCAGTTGTTTTCAAATCTTTCAAAACAGCTAAAATGGTATTTTGAACCTTATCTGTTGAAAATATTTTGCTAATTAAAAATTGTTTTTAAAGGGATTACAGAGATAGCGTGGCCATCTAAAATTGCATTCTTGGCAGGATTAATGTTTATAAAAGGATCCACAGAACAAAAGAAGTCAGTTACTTAGAGATTTCAGTTATCTTTCAGTGAGTTGAGATTTTCATCAGCAGTTTAGTTTCAAAGCATTTCAAGACCTTAACTTTTAAGAAACCAGCACAAGTCCTGCATGATGAAGCATGAGTAAAGGAATCTTTCACCTTTCTCTTCTTCTCTTGAAGAACTGTCTGCTTGCAACTGCCATGTTCTATCCAGACGACCATACAAGATGATTACTTCCAACTGCTGATTGCTAATGACACCTCTATGCTGCTTTCCTTAGGTAACCTTTAACTTAGAGCTGCCTTTATAAGTCAATACTTTTGTAATATGTAATCTATAGTTCAACTTTCATATCTTAATTTATATATTAATTTATAAGCTTATTCGAATTTTGCTTTTAAACTTTCTCTCCATAAACTTTTATTAGTATTATGTAGTTTTAATTTACCTTTCATGCTTAATTAACTTATATATGTAACTGCATGTGGCTCCCTTAAGATTTTATGTATTTTGTTTAATGTATAGATATAGTTTATTTTCTTTAATATGCCAAAATTGCCAAATTCACAAGTTTGAAAAAGAAGAAAAATAATTGTTTAATTTGGAAGGAAGTGGGGATTATTTAAAACTTATCAATAAAGTTTTGTTTATATTAAATAGAAATTGCTTGCAGTTTGGTTTCATTTTAAATTCGTTATTCTTAAAGTCAATTAAAACTTTTACTGTGGATGAATTTTGCTAAATTTAGTGCTTTGAATTTGTCTTTAAATTTCTATTGTAAAAAGATCATGAACCTTCACATAATTAATCCATTCCATTTTTTTTGCTGGTGCCTGAAGGGCAAATTCTACCAGTTACTACGTATATGGAAATCAAATTTTAAATATAAATTTTGTTAGTTTAATAATATTATAAATAGAAGTGTTATTATTCATTATGATTAGTTAAATGACTCAGGATTAAAAACAGATTATTGCATAAGGGGTTAGACCATTTCCAAGCTTTAAAATAATCTTATATGAAAATTATATTATAAAAATTATATTTATGTTCAATAACATTGCTGGCATACATTTTCCTTTATTCTGATATTTTATCTTTTCCATTTCTTGATTGTTTTGTTATTGGAGACATCAAAAACCTGAAGCTCCTGTCCTACTTTTCAAAATCATTCATAATCAGGGACACTACTCCCTGTTGAACATGAGGTTTATGAAGTTATATGCTGCGGATGACAGTACATCCAGATCTGGGCTCTCAAACCCAGTCTCTCCTTCGATATCACTCCATCAGAATGCGCAGACATATCAAATCTAAGTTTGTCTCAAATATTCTTTTAAAAATGATAGAATATCCAAAACTGCCATGAAGGCCAGATTTCTTTATTGTATGCTATTACCAGTTACTCTGCTCCTCAATTTGATCACCGGCTGCCTAACCTTAGTAAGTCACAATGATGTGTTAAAGATAATGATTCATGTCGTAAAAATACATTCAGTTCATTAAGTTAAACTGCTTTCTTTTAAAAAACATTATTGATTCCCATAGACGTGAATCTAATTTATATAAATGATTGCATAACTTATTCTCATAAATGTAGCACATTGTTTGTTTCTTGTATACTTATTCCAAAGACGTTATGTCCAAACAATGTCTATCAAACATATATAATAATTTTAAGATTGTAAATAAATGATTGAGACCATTTATTTATATTTACTTCTCAAAATGATTAATGCTAACTTATAAGGTATCTTTCTGTAATCAGAATCTGTTCCGATCTTGTAGATTGTTTTGTACATCCACAGCATTTTATTTGTAAACATTTGTAAATTGGCATATTAACCTTGCACAATTTACAACACATTCTATAAAATTATATTTATGAAATAATTGATGTAAAGGGGATTTTATAAAACAAATCCCAAGTTTTCCAAATGTATAATATCACTCCAAGCGTGAAGCAATTTTGTAACATATATATGCATTTTCTACATTTATTAAATATATATAATTTAATGTAAATCTTGGTTTGTTGTTTTTGAATTATTATTGTCTAGTTAATATTTAGAACTATTTTTTTTAGCTAATAGCTTAGCATTAATAAATAACTATAATAAATGTAATTTCTGGGCTACTCCGATCTTGATCATCATCATCAGTCTGATCTTATGCTCCACCGCTCTGCTTCTGGGCCCAGAATGAAAATAATTTACTGTATCATCAGGATTGTTGTTTATTGGGTCAGAGATTCGAAGAATAGGTGAATAGGTTAGAATTCAGGATTGCTCCAGACCTGTGTATCTCGAGCATGATCGAATTCGAGGTACTTTTGCTTAGGATTTGAATCTTGTTAAGTGAGCATACTATTTTGACCAGTACAATACTAAATCCAACCAATAAGAATTTTATGCTGTGTACTATTAAATCTGAACCCTATATCTTCCTGCAATAATTTTCATCTAAATTTATCAAAATGATAATAGATCATCTTTTGCTGTATCCTAAATAAAATACTTATCTTTGCTTTATCAAACAATTTAATTATTACCTTCATATTTCTAACTTATATTTGTTTAATATCTTTCTTATAACTATTTGCTTATACAAATTACAAGCTAAAATTACTCATAATTCTGTATAATTATATTAAATTAAAACATAAGATCAAATTTAAGATATCCTTTCTCCTTTTCGATATTGGTTATTTAAACACAAACTTGTTCCCACTTCATAACATACATATTATTAATTACTTTTATGATATATTTCATTAATCATATCTATTTATTTTAATTATCAAACAATATTTGATAAAAATATAACTTTTAAAATAATTAATGATATAGATAACCAAATTAAATCAATTATTAATTTAATTATCTACTGATCTATTTCCCTCCCCCCTATTGTAATAACAAATATGTTTAAAGTATAGATTTAATATATATACCGATATTATGTTGCAAGCTTTTTTTTAAATACAAGTTCCTAAAAACAAGAACTTTAACTTTTACTGGCATTTCAATCATTTCACATGATTCAGACTGGTTACACATCAATATTATTATCACTTTTGTTTCATTTGTTCTCATCGAAGATTATTGCAATTATAAAAATTCCCACAACATTCAGTTATTGACAAGATGGCATTTTTTCCCTTTAGTAATTAAAGATTATCTAAAACTTGCCTTATACATTTAATTTAAATGCTCCTTTTGCTAGTAATAATTCAGCATTGGACTGGTTCCTTCCTTATTTTTAATTACTATTATTATTAAGAAAAAGTATTTCCCATTTTCTTTTTAAAAGTAGAATAATATTATCTTCCGCATATGTTTTATATTTCCCAATGCACTAACGTTTATTCCATCTTTTCTTCAACAATTTATTCTCCATGCATATTTATTTTTCATTAAATATTTTCTGGGATAGTTTTACTTTTTACACTTGTTTTATATATATATATATATATATATATATATATATATATATATATATATAAATACAAGTGTAAAAATATATATATATATATATATATCAATTCCAGACGATAGATAATGCTTTTATTCATGCTAACAGACCACAAATATAAATATAATCTTCATTTAACATATACATCATTCAGCATAATTTTTTAACTCTACATTAAAGGGATATTAAAACTAGTATTGCTCAGTTTCAATCATTTCTTCGATTAAAATTTTATTCAAACATGCTTTAAGATTTATCTTTGAATATAATGTATGTTTTTCCATTCACACTTAGTTATGTTATTATCTATTACTAATTTAGTTCTAGATATTTTTAAAAATTTATACTTATCTCTGTCAGGAATATTTTGCTTTTTATTTGTCCCTGGCTGGTGGCTTAATGATGTTCAATTATTTTGACTAATATGACCCATAAATATTTCATCTAGTTTATCAATTAAATCTGGTATTAACACCATGCTCCCAAGGTTTTCCTTCAGTGGCTGTATTCCTTGATAACACTTTGGTATGTAAGTACAACTTTTCCCCTTTATTTTTATATTATTTTTCTCCATATAACAATTTCAAGAAATTTTCCAAAAAACATTAATTGCTGATTTGCTTGTAGAGATCAATTTAATTTACTCATTCATTTTAACAAAACTTTAAAACCTATATCCTTTAAATTATTGCATAGGTAAACTCCATTACTTTTTTTTTAAAAAATAATAATAATATTTAAGTAATTTTAAGTAAACCTTTTAGGATAAAAAAAATTCAAAACCAGTTACTTGTTCCTTGAACTGTAATCTTTTTATTCTTCAATTTAATTTTTTCTCACTTTTTACTTAAATGATCATCTGCATGCTATTTATTAGTTATCCCCACCTCTCTACTTTAAAAAATATTTACTTAGTTGCTAGTATTTGATCTATTTTAAAAACAAATATTTTTAGTTTTAAAATATTTCTCAATAAAAATAATACTTTTTAGAAACTGAACAAAATACAATTTATTTTAACTTGATTTAGATCATTTTGGTTTTATTTTTATACAAACTATATTCCATATTACTTTTATGATTTTTTAATCACCAAATTTTCAAAATAAATATTAATCATTTATTTGTAAACATAACTTAAGATATAACTGGAAATAATAATTGCTTTTATAATATTAGATGTGCACAGAGAATAATTTTCTATCAATATAATGCATATTTGTTTAGAAGATTAGATTTGAACTTTACTATAATTTTAAATGCTAGCAATCATTTACTTATTAGCAAATATAATGAATTTATATTTTATTATTTCATCTTTTATGTACATTTGTAACTAATTATTTTACCATGCATTTATATTTTTTATACAATTTTAAATTAACTAAACTCTGTGATAACAAAAATGGCAGTTATTTTTCCTAGCTTAATAAGTATCTATCTTTTTGATTTAATAAAATAAAAATTATGCATCTCCAAATGTTATTCCCAATTTGTTTTATGATGGCATTAATAGATTTTTAGTAATGCTTTATAATGCAATAATTTTTGCATACAAAAGTTACTCAATCAGTATTTTATTTGTTGTACAGCTGTAAAATAAAATTTACAAAGCTTAAGTTGTAATAGTTTTAAGCTTACAAGTGTTTATCATACTAAAGTTACATCTTTAAATAGACAGCAATTTACATGATAAATAATGCTAATTTAATCATGAATTAATCATTTACAATGTTTCAAAAAGTTTGTATTAATTTTGAGGTTAAGAAAGTTTCAAACTCTAGATTTTGGTTTTCTAGTACTCAAACTCAATCTATAATGCTTTAATTTATTTTAATTTTAACAAATAATATTCTTAATTAAATATTTTAAATTTGTTTGTGTGGAAAGAGTTTAACAAAAGTAATAATTAAAGGTAGAATTTTAAAGCAATAGATAAATGAATGTTGAATAAATGAACAAATATATTTAAAATAATAGTTTTAAAATGTATATTTTGAGAAACTTTTCTAGATTTAACAATAATAAATAAATGTATTAAATATTGTTTATAATATTTTTTTATTATAATAATGTAAATTTCAGTTGTATAATTTTTTTTTATTCTGTCCTGGCATATGTAATATTTTGTTTCATTTTAATGTTTAAGTAATTATTTCATTTGCAACCAAGAAGAGTTTTTGATTAATTTGCAATTGTCTAAACCAGTGTTTCCCAACCTGTGGTACGTGTACCACTGGTGGTATGCGAGTTGCTGGTTGGTGGTACACGAAAAATAATCAATAATGGCAGACATAAAAAAAAATTAAATCATAAAAATATAGAAACGTTTTTTCCTATAATTCATAAAAATTATTTTAGTTAATAATATTATACAGTAAAGTTGTTTATATGTACAGTCGATAACGATCTTTAATGTTAATGATAAAATTGAAAGTATGATTAAGAAATTAGATTTTTGGAAACAGTAATATATATAAGTATCGAAATCAATCAACTGGAAGTCATCGAAACTCTATATATTTTTTTGTTTGAAAATAAGGTTAGTACTGTCTCAAGATATACGAGAAAATATAATAGCACATTTAACAGGATTAAAAACGTCTTTCATGAAATATTTTCCAAAACCTGAAAACACAAATGATAATTGGATTTCAAACCCCTTCTATGCAGAAAATTTAGAAAAAGCTATATCATTATTAATAAAGGGTAAAGAAAATTTAATAGAATTATCATGTGACAGAACTTAACAAATAGAATTCAAACAACATAATGTAATTAATTTTTGGTTAAACATTAAAGAATATGAACAACTTTCTGAGAAAGCACTTAAAATATTATTACCATTTACTAGTATGGAATTAATAGGAAGAGCTTTTTCTTCATATATTTTTAAAAAAAATAAGTATCGAAACAGATTGAATGCAGCTGTAGACTCAAGGGTATACCTCACATCTTTTGAACCAAATTTTAAAAAAATATGTTGTTCGAAACAAGCACAAAGATCTCATTAAATTTATTTTATAAACATATTTGATTAAGATAAGAAAATATACTAATTGGTTTTTTTATAATTTTGTGTTTTTATTAAAACCATTTATTAATTAGTAAATGAAATATGACAAAATAGTAGATAAATAATGAGTCGGATCAAGGCAGATCAATCTAAATTATTTAATTTGAAAGAATGTATCAGAAAAGGATCATACCCAGAAATTAGACTCTCATTAATTCTTGATCATCTATTGTGGATTACTAGATGCAAGCTAGCATTTAATCATCAAAATTTTAATCCTATTAACTTCATGCTGAACAATATAAAGAAAACAATAGATAGCCTGATAACCCCTAAGGTTATTTTTACCATGACTTTGGGACATGCTGGATTTATCCTCTCCATGGCCCAACCAATAGCAAGATGCTCCAAAAAAGAGAAAACAGACTCAAATTTGGGAAAACCAAATGAAGAAATGAAAAAATACTTTGAACAAAATATGTACCAAATAACCTTTAATGTAATAATGTAATCTTTAATAAATTATTTTCGAAAAAATATGAAACTTTGAACAAACACATACATATAAATATGTTACAGTGCATTTATAATTTCAGTGAGTTTATAATCTGGCATGACATTTAGGCATGTTTCAATGTATTTTGTCTCATTATGAGATGTAAATACATATATGGTCACCCTATAATATTTATAATGCAAATAAAATAACACACTCACAATAACAAATTTCATGAAATACAATCATTTTTACGAAGTGGTACAATTTAGCGTGATGTACTACCAAGTGGTACACGAGCCAAAAAAGGTTGGGAAACACTGGTCTAAACAAAAGTTAATTTACTTTTAAAAATTGAATATTAATTAATTAGATTTTTATATGATAAACTTCCCTAGTTACATTAGATCAGAAATTGAAAACAATTAATAGAAGGATGCAAAAGGTTAAAAAGTTAATCAAAAGTCTTGTAAAGATGCCACATAACTATTACTATAAATAGGTAAGATAGTCACCTGCTCAAGATCTTTAATCAGTTTTTAATTTTATTTTTATTAGTAGCAGTTGAACTTTAAAAAGTCCAGTTAAATTTTAAAACTGTAATTTTCTTTAAATTTAATTACTTTTAGTTTAAGTATAATAAACTAAATTACCACATCTAAACACAATGAAATGAAATGAAACATCAAAAAAAATGAAATCTTCTTACCAGAAAGCTTTAGTAGTAATATCATTAATTATTACAATGTTTAGAATGTTTTATTTTAAATTTTCCATATTGGAGAACATTAACAGTTTTTACTACTATTACCATTATAAAATAACAAGATCAATTGTCAGTTTCAAATTACATTTAAATGACAGCATTATAATTAATGTTGCTACAGAATATTTAAATTTTTAGTGGCAATAATGACACTAAAAATATTAATAATTTCCTGATATTCTATTTAAAACACTCATATCAAATATTATTCAAAATTGATTTACTTCTAGTAAAAATCTTTTAAATCAGTATAAGGATATAATTTGTTATGATGAGTATATTTCAGATGTTTACAAATTATTTTAAGTCTACAAAAGGTGTTTAATTTTATCATAATATTTTATTTTAATGAACAATTTATTTGTGCTGTATTTTAATAAAATAAATTACACCTGGGTCTCATTTTACACGAATTATTTTAATGCAATTTTGAAGTTATGTGATTCATGTTTCTTCTTAATATCTTTTATATTTCACTATATTTATTATATATCAAGAAATTTAAATTATTAATAACTTATTTTGACTTGAAATTTTTTTTTCAAAAATATAACATTATATTAGCAGCTAACATGAATATGGACTGAAGATGTATTTAGAATCTTAGCTTCTATGTAAATAACCTACTTATACTAATGAGTAAATAATAATAATAGATTTGTGCTTACATATAAAAATATTGCAATAAATATTCAAAAATTTTAAACTTTTAAAACATATTTTGTTAAATATAACAGAAATAAATTATTTTTTAGATCTTAAAACTGAAGATTTTATTGATTTTGTAAACTGAAAATAATCTTACTAATGATAATGTATAATCTTTTTGTTTTGATTGTGATCTCATATTTTTAATATAGAAACAGAAAACCATTAACACAGCACAAAACTGAAAGTGGCACTAGTTGTACATGACATTATGAATCTGATTTCTTACCAGTTCTCAAACATTGCTTATTGTCAAATAGCAGCAATGATAAAAACATGTATGAAAAAATGTAAAATTATATATGTAGTTAAAAAAAGTTTGGCTTGTATTTTTTTTTTTAAATATTTGAAATTTTTTATTAGTCATACTTTATTTCCTTTTTTTTAATACAAATTTTAAAATAATTTTTTTTTGTTGCTTTGATTTTATGCAATTTCTGAAAAATTGCAGAACCTACCCTCATTTTTTAAGGCAAGTGAAGTCTATTTTTGTGTGATTTCTTTTGTGCGTGTATTCTGAGGAACCTATCTACTGAATAAAATGATATCCGTGTACATTGTTAATTAAGAAATCACCAATTGAGTTTTCCCCAATGAAAATAAAGATTTTTAGTCAAGGTGAAGGAAATAAAAAAGTCAGTTTGCAATAAACTGTTTAATAAATATTAGATGAAATTCAAAAGTTTTTCACTTGATAAAATAACAAATATATAAATATATATCTACAAAAATGTGATATTTAAATAAACTTAAATGACATTTCTATATTAAAAAGTTTATAATGCCTGCAATAATATTTAAATGCTGCAAGTTCTCTTCTTTCCACAAGTGTTACTATAGAGATTGCTATGGTTATAAATATTACATTTATAATAAGCATTTTTATCCTGCAATTACTTTTGTAATTTTGGTTAAATCTGATTTATCACAATTACTCTCCTGCAAAATATTCTCATTATTATTAAAATTAAGATAATTCTTTAGATGAATTAAGTTTTGGAGAACATGAACTTAAATGCTATGGAGTTATTTATTGCAAAGTCATGAACATTTAAATTATCCCATAGACACCTATTTATAAATGACCATAAAATTATCTTATTATTTACTAGCACAATCACCTAAAAGTTTCATTAAGAATATTCCAGAAAATATTTTTATCTTCCAGATTTATATTAGAAATTATATTACATTTTATGATGAATATTTTTGCTATTCACATGATTTTATTTGTCAAATTTATCTATTCACATTCCAGTGTAATGATTATTAAAAGAAGAAAGCTGAAAGACTATTCAATTTATGTAATTTAATGGTAAAAGGTTAAATTTACCTGTATTAAGATTTTTGCATATTATGTTTTATTTCAGATGCATATTATTATCATCTTATGTGCTATATTTTTTGAAATATTTTAATTCAAAGTTGCCTTAATAGTAATATTGCTATGATGTAAGATGAATGACATAAATCTATATATTTATTATTTATTTTATGTCTATTTATTGCCTAGTATTGATGGAATATTTGGGATTAGTTATTATTATATATCATCTTTTACATTTGTTAGCTATAGTATTTTTCTCAGAGATAGTAGGCTTCTCTCTCTCTCTCTCTCTCTCTCTCTATGTATGCCAGTATATTTTAGGATGGTAGTAATAGTCTTTATCATTATTTTGCTATTTTATTTTTAAAAAGAGATGGTAGTATTGACTCTATCTTATTATTGTTGCTTTCTAACATATGTATGTCCACATGCATATATTTTTGGAGTTAAAGGCTTAGACTCTCTCTATTTTAAGGCAATTCTTACTTAATATTTTTGTCCCTGATGTACATTTTCATTACTTTTTCTGACTAGTGACAAAGACATATATCTTTTTATTAGCCCTCAATAGTAGGTGCATTTTTATGAGCTACACCATAATATTTTTACTTTGCCTTACTTAATTATTTGAAGATAGATTTTGTTTGTAGTTTTTAAAATGTTTACTAAAGCATGGGTAATATTTTACCATGGCTTTTCTGGCATTTTAATAATTTTAGTCAAGGTATTGAGGAATTCTGATTTACCTCTATAGCATTCTTGGTTGGCTTAGATGTGAATGATTCATCATAGATGTGTAAGTCATATATTTGAGCTTTTCTAATAATGAGGACAAAATATGATAAATAATTAATTTCAATTTATTTAAATGTATTTAGGCATAAATAGATAATGTACATCTTTCTTATCTCTCCTTCATGACTGGATTTGCAATCTATTATTATTATGTTAAATATTCAGAAAAAGGACCACTAGTTATATAAAGATTATTGTCATTGTATAAATGCATAAAGAATTAAGAACTTTTTGATAAGCCAATAAACATCACATGACCACCACCTCTTATGCTTGTGTATAACTGTTGTTAAAACAGGCAAAACACACTAAACATATTGCCACCCACAGCAAGCTAGAGTAATCAAGCAATGCCAGAAAGCTTGTGCAAAAAATCCCCATCTTGTGCCTACTCATCCGATATCCTTAGACTAGTTTCTGGATTGTGGCCTTTGTCAATGAGGAGCCTTGGATCTGAGAGCATGGCACCTAGATCTTAGGATTTAATGCAACTCTCTAGCAACCACCTTTTATCTCCACTCAATTACAAAACTATGAGTCTTAAACCAAAAACACTTAATGTTTCCAACCCAAGCTCATTACCTTATATAGTCATATGGGTCTGAACTCAGTTCAATATCCATACATTTTGGTGTCTTTGGTTCTTTAATAACCATAGCCACCACTATCCTATTAGGCAGGATTGGTATTAAGCCAATAAACTTCACATGACCACCATCTCTTATGCTTGTGTATAACTGTTGTTAAAACAGACAAAACTCACTATACATATTGCAACATACAGCAAGTGAGAGTAATCACTGATGAAGACCACAAGCCAGAAACTAGTCTGGGGATACTGGATGAGTAGGCACTAGATGGGGATTTTATGCACAAGCCCTTCTGGCATCTATTGATTATTCTAGCTTGCTGTGCCTGTTTTAATAACTTTTTGATAACTAAATAAATAGAAAGTTTATTTTAATCTGCTGGATTATTTTTCTTTAATCCAATTAATTTTTTTATAAAACATGATGTAAAAAATTTAATCCTATCATAAATTTTAAGGAAGTAATGTTATGAAAGCCTTTGGCCATGTGGACTCAAATATGGAGTAATTGTAATTTTATATATTTTTTTGTAGAATAAATATTTGTTTTTGTTATTTAAGAAATTTCTCATAATCATTTGTTCACATCATTCCACTTAAAAAAATAATCAGACATCATTCCATATATTGACTGGAAGTCTAAATACTTATAAAATATTTTAAATTATTTTAAATATATTAGCTAAAAAAGTATATGAACATTGAAGTGAATAAAAGTCACTTTATTGAATTATTTAAATATTAAAATTACATTTTCACATGATCACTATCTCATACTAGCACAATAATTGTTATAAACAATTCAAAATACAGCAAAACTCTCCATATAGTAGTGCCATCTTGTGCTAACAAGAGCAATCAATGGATGCCAGAAGGCTTGTGCATAAAATCCCTATCTAGTGCCTACTCATCCAATATCCCCAGACTAGTTTCTGGCTTGTGGCCTTCATCAGTGAGGAGCCTTGGATCTGAGAGCACTGCACCTAGATCTTAGGATCTAATGCAACCCTCCAGCACCCACCTTTTAACTCTATTTAACTACAAAACTATGAGAATGAAATTGAAAACACTATTAATATTTTCAATCTAAGCTCAATAGCTTATATAGTCATATGGGTCTGAACTCAATTCAGTACCCATACATTTTGGTGTCTTTGGCTCTTTATCAACCATAGCCACCACTATCCTATTAGGCAGGATTGGTGTTAAACCACTAAACATCACATGATCACTATCTCATACTACACAATAATTTTATAAACAATTCAAAATACACAAAACTCTCCATATAGTAGTGCCATCTTGTCTAACAAGACAATCAATGGATGCCAGAACTTGATAAAATCCCTATCTAGTGCCTACTCATCCAATATCCCCAGACTAGTTTCTGCTTGTCTTCATCAGTGAGGGCCTTGGATCTGAGACACTGCACCTAGATCTTAGGATCTAATGCAACCCTCCACACCCACCTTTTAACTCTATTTAACTACAAACTATGAGAATGAAATTGAAAACACTATTAATATTTTCAATCTACTCAATAGCTTATATAGTCATATGCTGAACTCAATTCATACCCATACATTTTGTTCTTTCTCTTTATCAACCATACCACCACTATCTTATTAGCAGGATTGGTGTTAAACCACTAAACATCACATGATCACTATCTCATACTAGCACAATAATTGTTATAAACAATTCAAAATACACAAACTCTCCATATAGTAGGCATTTGCAACAAGACAATCAATACCAAATTGTCATAAATCCCTATCTAGTGCCTACTCATCCAATATCCCCAGACTAGTTTTTTTTCTTCATCAGAATTATCTGAGACATGCACCTAGATCTTAGGATCTAATGCAACCCTCCACACCCACCTTTTAACTCTATTTAACTACAAAACTATGAGAATGAAATTGAAACTATTAATATTTTCAACTAAGCTCAAAGAGTTTTTTATTTTGAATTGTTTATACAATTATTGTTAGTATGAGATAGTGAATGTGATGTTTAGTGGTTTAACACCAATCCTGCCTAATAGATAGTGGGGTATGGTGATAAAGACAAAGACACCAAAATGTATGGTCTGAATTGAGTTCAGACCCATATGACTATATAAGCTATTGAGCTTAGATTGAAAATATTGTTTTCAATTTCATTCTCATAGTTTTGTAGTTAAATAGAGTTAAAAGGTGGGTGCTGGAGGGTTGCATTAGATCCTAAGATCTAGGTGAGTGCTCTCAGATCCAAGCTCTCACTGATGAGCCACAACCAGAAACTAGTCTGGGGAATTGGATGAGGGACTAGAAGTTAACCTTCTGCATCCATTGATTGTCTTGTTCACAAGATCATCTATATGGGTTTGTTTTTTGTTTAATTACATCTAAGAAAGTTATATTTTGCTTAATAAAAAATTACAAATTGATTTATCACTTTAGATCTCTTTAATTAATTTGATTGACTTACTTCAAATTACTATACATCTTTATTTTAAATCATTTTCATATTTGAAAATCATATTTATTATTCTATGATAAAATTTAGTTTACAAGAACCTAGTTAATAATTAGATGTTTATTTAGGGTATTTAAAATCCCTTACCCATTTTTAATATCCGAGTGTAATACTAGATTATTCATTATCTTATTTTAAAATTAGGGGAAGTGTATGTTTATTTATTTATTTTCTAGGATTTCATTCAATATTGAATAGTGAAGCAGTCGGATCTGAGATTAGTAGAAATCTAAATCGACGGCACAGTGCTATGTGCCAAGAAACTAGCTCAACGGTTGGTGAGGATCAGTAACCCCTGAACTGACATTAATATCTGATAATAAACTGACTAAAATAATTTTAAATCAAATCATGTGTATATGTTCAGGTTGCCAACACAGACAGTGAGTATTAACATTAAAATAATTATAAAAGAATTATGAACTAAGAAACCAAGTGTGTTTAGAAAATATTTAATAATAATAATTTGTTTGGTTGAATAAGATAATGATTATGTTACTCACCTCTAGCCTTTAATATAGTTTAGAATTATAATAAGAGTGGCGGTCTTTATTATATGCCAATGGATATTACGCAATATTGGAATTCTATGTCTATGCCCCCAACAAGAAAATAAAAGGCAGATAAAGGTATTCATTAGTAAAGGAAATTTTTACTCTAATTTTATACGAAAGAATGTGATTATTTATTTTCACATTCGCAAATCCATTCATGAAGAGCAAGATACGTATTTTAGGGCATAACTGTAATTTTTATTAGAAACTTATTTTGAGATAAAATGGAGAATTTGTTGTACTTTAATTTAAATCACTTCATCACGAATTACGAGCATCAGAGCAGGCTTTACTGGAACAGAGAGGTAACGGTGCTGACGAATTATGAGCTATAAAGTGAAATTGAAAGACGATAGCTAGTCGATAATCGAAGTCCTATGGCAGCTTGCATCTGACAAGTCTTATGCCCTTTGACTAATATGAAAAGGAGAGGAAGAGCTTTCTTCCTCGATAATTTAAATAACAGAAATATGATCACCGACCAGCCTAACAGAGCGGAAGATTGCTCTACGTCAGCAACGTTCAAAGATGATGACTTGATAGTCATCGTTTGAATACTAAAACCCATATAGAATGCTCTACGTGATGACTTGATCTATTAATTAAAATCAAACGAGCTTTTAACGAAAACCATTTTAAAGTATTTGCAAATCATATTAATTATGCCCCAATCACTGTGCCCTTCCTGAATCTAAATAGCAATTAACTGAAATTTGAATTAGAGTATATTTAGTTGATTCCTTTATTGACCCTTTTGCAAAAAACATTTTAAGATTATATATAGAAATAAATACATATTGGTAAACATGAGAAAATAGCTGGGGCATAGATTTGAAATGGAGCTAATAATTTATTATTAGCCAATTATAAAAATAGTAAACCTGTAATAATTTCTTTCGACTCGATGATTGATAGAACTTATAAATTTAGTTCTAATGGTCGAGAACTATTATTAGAATTAATATTATATTATTTGCGTGAGGCAAATAGAACAAAGGAGCTCATCGAGTTGAAAGATTATTGGCATATAATTAAAAATAAACGACATTAATAAAGCACACAAATATATATAAATATATATAATATAATAATTGAACCACCAAGTAAAAAAAGAGAAAGTTTAAAGACTAGACGTTGAGAGAATTACGATATAAGTTTACAGTATAAAGATTATTACATTAAAGAATAAAAGAGCTCTAAAAGGGAGTGTAAAGTAAAGTTCAAAACTGGCCAAAAAGATTAAGGTTCATTTGGAAACATATTACCCAATTCTTCTGGGGCTGGTTCTTAGTTTACACATCCAGGTTGGTAAAAATGTAGGCATGCATTTAGTCGATTACTTGAACAGCATTTTAGTGGCTTTTTATAATTTTAGCACCATGATTGGTCCGGAAAAGATTCAGCAGCTTCATTGAAGATTTTTAGGGGACTTCAGGAACTGATATCCAGATTCCTGATGTTTTAGCCCTTCAACATGATCGAAACACTATTTAATTTTATAATTTAAAAAAGCACATAGTTGACTGCACTTCTCTACAACAAAGATGGCTTCTTCCCAAACTTTTCAGACCTATATATGCTGTCCACTGATGCCTTCAGGCTCACGCTTCTTTTATTATCAATGTTTTTTAGATTTACTGGTTGTTTTTAGATACATTCCTTCAATAAGGCTTTCAAACTCATTAACTTGAATTCATTTTCTAATTAGAAAATGAATTCTTAAAATCTGAAAATGATTTTAATTAGGAAATCCTTATCTTTTTTCTAATTAATAAACTTTAACTGTTGTTTTTGAAAAAGACAATTTGAAAGCTTATCGAAAGAATATAGCTTTTAATCAATAAATTATTTAAAAATAAAAATAAAAAACAAATATTCCCGACGCAATAAAACTTTTGAACAATTATATATATTTAAATATTTACAAATATATATGCACAATCCATGCAGTTGTAATATATATAAATTCATGAATAATTTTCATGAATTTATTAATAGAATTGATCAATTTAATCTGAAAGAATTAATTTTAATATGCATTAATAAAATAAGTTTCCTTGATGGAAATTAGCGTTGATTGAATGTATAAAGTGCCATTGCATCGGAAATTTAAGGTTAGTAATAGGGTTTGAAATGGACTTAGGCTAGATGTCATGAAGCTAGGATCGAACTCAGATCTGACTGCTTCATTTCTTTTCACTTCAAAAAAAAAACAATAAAAAAAATCTCTTTACTTATGCGTGGTACATTCGCATAAGTGTACTCAACTATAGACCCTGGGAGAACAGCATGAGCATGAATAATATAACCTGTACAACTACAAAAATTATACATGTCTCACTGCGATCATTTTTTGAATATTATCTAGCTTATAAATAGGTCCATTATCAAGTCTCATTTTCCCTATGGTCGTGTTAGTTGGTCGTCTGTATATATATATATCTGTTATTTAATGGATGTCCTATTGTTTCCCTGGATCAGGTGGCACATATGGTTTTAACTTTTGATAATGGTTGTAGTCTTGGTCCTTTCTTGTCGGTGTCAAGTTTCCGTAATCTATTGCTGTCAGTAATTCTATGGACTTTTCTGTGACTGAATGCACACAAAAAAATTCTTTAACATTATCTGAATGAGTGAGGGGGTTCCCTCCTGGGTCTTTTTTGAAAATTTGAGTCTGTATCAAGGATCCAGGTAATGGCATCTGTAAATTTCTCACACTAAGTTGAGGATTCATCATCTGTCCCATTTCCACTTTTGGTTTTATTTGACGAATGATCTGAACATCTTCTTTTTCTTTATTTATATCAGCTTCTTTGACCATTTTTTGATTTCGCTCATCTTCTCCACTGTCGTCTTCTTTGCTATCCACAACTTCTTTTGGTGTGGTCTGATCATCTTCATCATCTATTCTTGGGGCTTCAGAAGAATTTATTTCTTGCTGATGCTTTACATTCTCTGGGTTTGAGCTGGTTTGGATGCCTTGTGCTTCCTCAAGCCTTACAATCCTTTCCATCATCATCATCAGTAGCTTCCTGTCTTCTCTTATTTCTCTGAGGATCGTTTGTAAAGTGTCTCTTCACATTTTTGAAAATAAGAAAATATAATAAACAATGTGAATTAAACTTATGGCACTTTCTTTATACTTAAATAATAATTTTTTTCTTCAGTCCATTTAATTAGGTCACTGACTACAGGTCCCATTGTCCCTATCTTCGTTAGCTGCTACATATTATTTCCCCAATCTATGTAATCTGCCTTTCTTACTTTAATTTTAGTTTACCTACGTTTTCTTGGTTAGCTCTTTCTATTAATTCTTTGAATGAGACATGCATTTTATTTAAAAAAAACTATTAAAGATAAGGGGAAAAAACATTATTCACTTTCCCTCTGTTCAACTGTTCTGTTCTCCCATGTCTGAAAAAAAACTATACAAATCATTAGTGATATACAAATATTTATACATATGTATTAGCAGGTAGAACAAGTAATTCTTTATTGGACACACTTGGCTTTTATTATGGCGATTGACCCACTACTGTGCTGACAATCAAATTTGCTGACAAATTTATTTATATGGGTGCTAGTGAGCAAAATGAGATCAATAGGGCATGTGATATAACCCATTGACCCCCAAACCACATATGATTGACTTAACTTTTGATAAAACAATTGAATTGATGATGAGTATTTATTATTTAATAACAGCTAACGCGTTCCTGACCTGAGTTTAAATATAGGAGTTCACTACTTCATTTTTACTAAGCATGGGGCTTTAACACACACAAAAAAATGTCAAAATTAATATTACATAATTACTTTTGTTGGTTGATATCATTTTAAATCTTGCTAGCATGAAAGCGTGCAAACCATTTAAGCATTTTGCCAACTGCATCTGGCTGCTTGATGTACACAAAGGGTCTTCACCTGCTTTAAAGCTACTAAAAATACGGAGCGAACATTTAATATAAGTGCTAGCAAGCAATGCTTTGAAATTTAAAACTTTTAACATGATATCATATTGGATATTTTAAATCATAACAACTGAGATGAATATAATTAATTTTGACACAGACAAAATATTTCATTTATATTACCCCTTGCTTTAATCTATAGACTCTTACTACTTTTCTAACGATAATTTTCCTACTGTCATGAATGCGTATAAACAAACGTATAATATATATACTGATATAGAACACGTATGATTAATTTATATATATATATCTCTTATTTCTTTTCTTTAAATAATTATTCTGGCTAACGAATCTTTTACTAACGAACATTTAAAAAATCATCTTGAAAACATTTTTATAAGACAGAAAATTACAAAATGATATTTTAATTTATTAAATCATTTCAGTTATGCGTTATAAATAACATAACTTTTTTCTTAAATATATACAACACTCTTTAAAATATCACTCTACAGAAACATTTAATTTATTGAGATCTCAATTAACTGAGTAACTAAAATTATAATTACTATCTCCAGGGCATGTGGGGTTTATTAATCGAGCCACAACGATTGGGCAGCCAAAAACATAACCATGTACCAGTCGATAATCGAAGTCCTATGGCGGCTTGCATCTGACAAGTCTTATGCCCTTTGACTAATATGAAAATGAGAGGAAGAGCTTTCTTCCTCAATAATTTAAATAACAGAAATATGATCACCGACCAGCCTAACAGAGCGGAAGATTGCCCTACGTCAGCAATGTTCGAAGATGATGACTTGATAGTCATCGTTTGAATACTAAAACCCATATAGAATGCTCTACATGATGACTTGATCAATTAATTAAAGTCAAACGAGCTTTTAACGAAAATCATTTTAAAGTATTTGCAAATCATATTAATTATGCCCCAATCATCGTGCCCTTCCTGATTCTAAATAGCAATTAACTGAAATTTGAATTAGATTATATTTAGTTGATTCCTTTATCGACCCTTTTGCAGAAAACATTTTAAGATTATATATAGGAATAAATACATATTGGTAAACATGAGAAAATAGCTGGGGCATAGATTGGAAATGGAGCTAATAATTTATTATTAGCCAATTATAAAAATAGTAAATGTGTAATAATTTCTTTCGACTCGATGATTGATAGAACTTATAAATTTAGTTCTAATGGGCGAGAACTATTATTAGAATTAATATTATATTATTTGCATGAGGCAAATAGAACAAAGGAACTCATCAAGTCGACAGATTATTGGCATATAATTAAAAATAAACGATATTAATAAAGCACACAAATATATATAAATATATATAATATAATAAGTGAACCGCCAAGTAAGAAAAGAGAAAGTTTAAAGACTAGAGGTTGAGAGAATTACGATATAAGTTTACAGTATAAAGATTATTACATTAAAGAATAAAAGAGCTCTAAAAGGGAGTGTAAAGTAAAGTTCAAAACTGGCCAGAAAGATTAAGGTTCCTTTGGAAACACTTTATCCAATTCTTCCGGGGCTGGTTCTTAATTTACACGTCCAGGTTGGTAAAAACATAGGCATGCATTTAGTCGATTACTTGAACAGCATTTTAGTGGCTTTTTATAATTTTAGCAGCATGATTGGTCCGGAAAAGATTCAGCAGCTTCATTGAAGATTTTTAGGGGACTTCAGAAACCGATAGCCAGATACCTGACGTTTTAGCCCTTCACCATGATCGAAACACTATTTAATTTTATAATTTAAAAAAGTACAGAGTTGACTGCACTTCTCTACAACAAAGATGGCTTCTTCCCAAACTTTTCAGACCTATATATGCTGTCCACAGATGCCTTCAGGCTCGCGCTTCTTTTATTATCAATGTTTTTAGATTTACTGGTTGTTTTTAGATACATTCCTTCGATAAGGCTTTTAAACTCATTAACTTGAATTAATTTTCTAATTAGAAAATGAATTCTTAAAATCTGAAAATGATTTTAATTAGAAAATCCTTATCTTTTTTTCTAATTAATAAACTTTAACTGTTGTTTTTGGAAAGAACAATCTGAAAGCTTATCAAAATAATGTAGCTTTTAATCAATAAATTATTTTAAAATAAATTATTTAAAAATAAAAATAAAAAAATATTTCCGACGCAATGAAACTTTCGAACAATTATATATATTTAAATATTTACAAATATATACGCACAATCCACGCAGTTGTAATATATATAAATTCATAAATAATTTTCATGAATTTATTAATAGAATTGATCAATTTAATCTAAAAAAATTAATTTTAATATGCATTTATAAAATAAGTTTTCTTTATGGGAATTAGCGTGGATTGAACGTATAAAGCCCCATTGCATCGGAAATTTAAGGTTAGTACTAGGGTTTGAAGTGGGCTTAGGCTAGATGTCATGAAGCTAGGATCGAACTCAGATCTGACTGCTTTAATAGATCTAAAAAGTGAAAGAAAATTTATTTTATGTTCAAATGAGATAATATTACCTTGAGATATCCTGATTTGTTTCATGAACCATATTATTTAAATTCATTTTGATAATGAAGGAATTACATTTAAAAGATGGATCTTAAGTGGCATAGATTAAAAAAAAAATTTTTAAATTTTATAAGAATTTAATAATGTTTTATCTGACCAAAGCAATGAGATGCTCAGCTGATACAATGAGATATATTAAGTGGTAGTTATATTAGATATTTGTAAAAGAAAGTAATTTAAATGTAACTTCAAAGGCATATGTTCACAATATTAAGTCTTTTATATGTGCTAGAATGAATTGAGATTGTTCCTCCTCTTGAGTTATTATTGTTTCATATTTTCATAATAGTTTATAATGCTTACTCATATATATATAATGATAAATAATATTTTAATAATGAATAACTATAACAACACGTGAAAAATTTGCAAACGTATTTAAATAATAATTGAACTGCCCTCTAGCTGCAAAGTTTGATAGCATTTTACAATAAGAGAATGACCACCTCTTACTGTCTTTTAGATCTTTTTATGTACAGCATATATATATAATAAAGTTTGATATCTGTATTCGTTTCACAATATATGTAAAATACAAATCAATATATATATCAAAATACAGTACAATTAATATAAATTATATTCTTTTAGAAGTACTTTCGACTATTCACTTTGTAGTCTTTATCAACTATATAATGTTGAATAATCAAAACGAGACAACCCTTAACAATACCCATAGTTCAATTCAGATTTCCCACAATTCTGTTATCTTAACATTTGATGACTGGCGATTCATTAACATTTGACGATTTCTTGAAATCAACATAGCCTCTTTTATTTCTTGAAATCAACATAGCCTCTTTTATTTTACGTTTATTATGACAACGTTCAATTTGAATGATTTTCATATTTTTATAATCAAATTTAAATCCATATTGACAAGATTTATTATGATCAAATATAACAGATGATGAAGGTTTATTTACATCTGTTCCATATTGATTCTTTTTTTGAATTCTATTATATAAAAGCATATGTTCTTTTATTCTCTTCTCAAATGTACACTTAGATTCACCAATGTATTGTACGCTGCATCCACATATCAATCTATATATAATAGAATTTTGATTAAACTTTGAATTTTGAATTTTAGAATTATTAAGCAATCTATTTATGTTATTTGTAGAGAAAAAAGCAATATGACACAAACCATTATATATTTTCCTAATAAACTTGACCTGTTCATCAGATATAAATGGCATTGAAATCCATTGAATTTTGATATTTTTATTTTTAATTTTATTATAGTGTTGATTTCTTTTAAATCCTTTAATAATATTAGCAATAGCATTTTTATAATAACCAATTTTCAATAAGTCATTAACAAATAAATGTACATTTTTAATTTTATCACTAGAATATTTGCATAATTTTTCATTTCGAAATAAGAATGATTTCAATCCAGACAGCTTATGACACATAGGTACATGTGATTCATATGGAACACATGTACCTATGTGTCATAAGCTGTCTGGATTGAAATCATTCTTATTTCGAAATGAAAAATTATGCAAATATTCTAGTGATAAAATTAAAAATGTACATTTATTTGTTAATGACTTATTGAAAATTGGTTATTATAAAAATGTTATTGCTAATATTATTAAAGGATTTAAAAGAAATCAACACTATAATAAAATTAAAAATAAAAATATCAAAATGAAATTGATTTCAATGCCATTTATATCTGATGAACAGGTCAAGTTTATTAGGAAAATTTATAATGGTTTGTGTCATATTGCTTTTTTCTCTACAAATAACATAAATAGATTGCTTAATAATTCTAAAATTCAAAATTCAAAGTTTAATCAAAATTCTATTATATATAGATTGATATGTGGATGCGGCGTACAATACATTGGTGAATCTAAGTGTACATTTGAGAAGAGAATAAAAGAACATATGCTTTTATATAATAGAATTCAAAAAGAGAATTAATATGGAACAGATGTAAATAAACCTTCATCATCAGTTATATTTGATCATAATAAATCTTGTCAATATGGATTTAAATTTGATTATAAATATATGAAAATCATTCAAATTGAACGTTGTCATAATAAACGTAAAATAAAAGAGGCTATGTTGATTTCAAGAAATCGTCAAATGTTAATGAATCACCAGTCATCAAATGTTAAGATAACAGAATTGTGGGAAATCTGAATTGAACTATGGGTATTGTTAAGGGTTGTCTCATTTTGATTATTCAATGTTATATAGTTGATAAAGACTACAAAGTGTATAGTCGAAAGTACTTCTAAAAGAATATAATTTATATTAATTGTACTGTATTTTGATATATATATTGATTTGTATATTATATATATATATATATATATATATATATATATATATATATAGATATAATATATATATATGCCAATATATATATATATATATTGGCAAATGACATTTATATTATAAACCCACTGAGCTTAGCTATTATTTGACATTTTAGATTATACATTGTGCAGCATTGTTGTTACTGCTGAGTACTGTAGTTAGTTTCATTAATCCATCTTTTGAAGGTTATAATTTGGCACATAAACATGTGGATATTTGTTTCATTATGATCATCACCTTTTTTATGCTTACAATATATATATATATATATATATATATATATATATATATAATATTCAAATCTAAGTATAATTTTTTTTACTAAATTTAATGTAATTATATATACATATTAAAAGCCTAACACTCAACTAGTCAATGAAATAATCCAAATTATCCCAAATTCACAACTCAATCAGACTACCCCCCCGCCCAAAAAAAAACTCTAAAACATAATCAATAATTTCACTTCTCACATGTAGATGATATATGGGAAGTCTGCTTATAGCAGTAAAACCATTGGTCTGTTTTAGAGTTGTTGTTTTTTTGGCTAGTCTGGTTGAGTTGTGAATTTGGGGTAATTTTGATTATATATATATATATATATAAAGTTATTGTAGTTGAAAATGTAAATTGGGTATTTCTAAAAATTTTGTTTTTATCCACAACTATCACTAACTTAAGTTTTTTTCTATATAAATACGTATTTGAATTTTGTAGTATAAAGTATAAAAAATGAAATGAATATAAATATTATATCACTAATTAAAAAATGTTGCAGCTATGTATAAAAAATTAAAAGCAATTTATTAATTTTTGAATCATGTAAATATTGAGACAACTTTAAAAAATCAATTACATGTATATAGAATGTATACAATGAAAGTTTTCACACATAAAAAAATGAATTTAGTATTTATGATAGTGATATGCATTTGAAAATTAAAAAAGAAACTTTTTAGAATTCTGATTTTAAAAAAGAAAAATAAATAAATAATAATTTGAGTTTATAAAGTAATTTAAATTAACAATTTAAAGTTAAATTATAAAATAAAAATTATTTTAAAATAAATTAGGTGCATTTTTAATAATGAAAATATAGACATAATCAGTGAACGATATGATTAATATTTACAAATGAAAAGTAGATGACAAAAAAAAAGTCATAAATATTTTTATAAATTAAAACAAATTAAAATTTTAATTTAAAAATTCAATGTAAAAAGATAAAAAAAATAAAATGAAATGTATCTAAATTTATAAATGTACAATGTGCATCTGTGTAAATTTATGTGCATAGATTACCATAATAGAAAATATATATAGTTTGTAGATTAATTAGTATATACATAGACTTGTGTGTGTGTGTTTGTGTTTATGTATGTGTGTATAATTAACTTTATCAATGAATGCATATTTATAATATGTATCTCAAGGAGAAATAGAAATTTTATATGGTAACATAGATATAATGTCATTAATCTGACATTTTCGGTTCATGAGGCTTTGTTATATAGTAATTTTCGGAATTAAGAACAGTATGCTTTTTATTCCTTTTCTAAAGAACATTTAAATAATATTAAATTAAAATTTATATTTAAATTTTTTATGTATATATATATGTCTGTATAGATATATGTGATCTGTTTGTAATTTTTATATAAATAAATCAATAAATAAAATTTTATTTATTTGCTTACCTTTTTAGTTTTTGTGTAATCTACTTTTAAAAATTATTGTAAACTTCAAATCATCCATTTTCAACAAAAATTTCATGTTTTCCCCTAATTTTCTGACTCACAAAATTTTTCAGGTTCTTCATATCCTGGAAATTAAACATTTTAAAAGTAAGAAGATAAAACTGATCAAAAGTCAAAATAGAAACATAGTACTTACAAGTATTTTGTTGTAATAATTTGTATAATTTTGTAAGAAAAGACACTGTGAACATATAATATTTATAAAGTATATTAAACTCCAATGCACATATTATAACAATGCACAAATCAAGCTTACTATAGACATTTTAACAATTTTGTACAGAAAGCCTTCTCATGTAATAATGCTAATTTTTTATTAGTTAGACAAAAATGAAGAGTTAGTAATTTTAATAACTCAGTAAATAAACAATGATTATTAAATATGTACCACTCAGAATATATATTAGTATTTATATAATGCTGGAATATACCTTGTGTATATACCGAAATAATTCACAAATCAAAGTTACAACAGTCATTATAATAAACTTGTAATAGCCATTATTTATTTATAGAATTACTCTTCAAATATGAATGATTGGTATATTACCCATATGGCAGCATTAAATATAGCTAAAATTGAACCATTTTTATCTTACTAATAAATTATTATTGAAATAAGAGTAAGTATTCTTTCTAGCTTACTTAAATGACTATTTATACAATTTTAATGCACAAATCAGCGCATAACAACTGATTTGTGCATTAAAATTGTATATATTGAAACGGAAATCTCCAATCCCTTTCCGTTTCACCATCAACCTAATGACCTACTCGTCTAAACTAATTTCGAACCTATCTTAAATGTAGAAATATTTTAAATGTAAAAATGTAATATATAAGTCGAGTGGGAAAACTTTGCTACAATGGCCGCTTGGATGGCATCATCCATTTACATACGAAAACACGCTATAATTAGACAGGTTTGATAAAATTATAGCGGAGAAATGCTCATAAATTATTATAAAATGTTTTATTAATTTTCAGTCAATTCTTAATTATATTCGCTATAATATTCGTATGTGGATGGATAATTTAAACCTTGGAATAACGGCAAAATGATTCATATATATTTAAGTTTAAATAAAAGTAATGTAAATGTTTTCGTTAATTTATTTAACGGTTTTCTGATTTAATGTTTTACATATATAGTTGAAACAGGTATTTTCTTTAAATTTGCTTTTTTTTTAATAAACAAATATGTTAAAAGTTATTTAGTTTTATAAAATAAGAGTTATCTGTTCGCAATTAAAAATGAGAATTTTTGTAAACAAGATATCAATTAGTGACACACCCGGGTAAAAAAGTAAAATCTGTTTTCTGATTGATTTTTGTTTGCAACAAAAGACTTTTTCATTAAATCAGAATACCGTTCCTTCTGCTAAGTAATAACACCTGAAAAGGAATTTAATTAATGAAAATGAATCAAATTATATAGTATATATATTTTGATACATTTTTTAAGGAAATTAAATATAACACCTCGGAGATTTTATCAGTTGTTGTAGAAATTGAATTATATTATTTTGCTTTAATTAAAAGTCAATTGGTCCCGAGGTTTACGAAATTCCAGAAAGGTGTTAAAGTTTAGTAGAAGGATATAAATAGGCCTTATTTTAAGTGGGAAGGGAGAATCCATCTTGCTTTTGAAGAGAGTTAACATCAGAAGTTTTAAATTGTTCAACCTCAACATGTCTGGCTAAAGTCAGGCAAGAATTGCTGCAATTCCCGTGATGGAACGCCTAGTTCAATCCATCCAATGCCAAAGGAACAACCAAGCTTACACCAACTAAATTTGAAGATGCCATAAGCCGTAAAAATAATTTGCCTTCGTTCCGATTTCAGTCCAGCTAAACAAACAATATTTTAAAAATCGTCTCCCAACTAAATTAAAGATGCCATAAGCCGCCCAAGAATTCACCTTCATTCCAGTTCGAATATCTCCAGCCCATCTACAGGAGAACTGTTTTAATATTTAAAATCGCAGAGCTCTGTAAATTTCAAAAACAGTCATTGTTTCTTCAAAACAGGTTAGCTAACCATATCATTGAACTTTCTCGCTAAATTGTTTCTGAAATGATATTTAAATGAAATACTTTTTGCTAATTTTTTCTTAATTCAATAGTGTAAACTGTCTAAATTGTTTCCTAAAATAATATTTTAATTCTAGAAAATATAATACTTTTGCAAATTTTTCTTTATTAATTAATATTTTGCTATATAATTTAATCACTGCAATTATATTTTGCTTTTCTTTTGCTTTTTAATTATTGTTAGTTATGCCTATGTTTCGAAATGGTGTGCATTTAATTATAGAATATGTTTTTAAACATATAAATTTAAATTATTTATATAGCGTCATTTCGTGTGCCGTTTCGAAACCCAAATTCATATTTTTTCACTTAATAAATTAATTAATATAAATATAAAATGTGGCTCTTCAACCTTTATTTATGATGTTACTAAAGATTAAACTAGCCTGGAGTGCAAGTATAAGTATATTTTTTTAGTTAAGTATTCGTAAGTCCCTTATTAAATATACTTTTCCCCCTTTTAAAAGTTTAGTAGTTATAGATAACTAAAGAGATTGAACGGGATAAAGTAAAGTTTGTATATATTCCCGTCAGTAGCATATACATATTTCTCATGTTACAGAAGAGTTGGCTCTTTTGATCAAGCTGATAAACTTGGGTTCATTTAATATGTGATATTTCATTTATAATATCCTTCGGCTTGGCGGATGTGGAATTTATTTATTTATATCTTCTCGTTATGCTGTTTTTTTATACATATATAAGATGGAGCCACGGTAAGTCCAGCCCATCTTCTCTTATGGGTAGTGCAGTAGCAAAGTCTGAGCTACGGGCCAGATTAGCACGTAAGTCCCCCACCTCTAAACCAAATAAAGGTTCCCCATTAGCAGCATGACGACCGGTTCTTGGGTAAACCGTTGTTTGTCACAAAAACCCTAAAACTATTCTTCCATCCGCAGAGCCACTTTATTATTATATTTTACTTGTGCCTAGCGTATTAGTAAAATCATTATAGCCAACTCTCCCTCCCTAATATGCAGTCTTCGGCGTTGATCCAAAGCATTCTTGAAAACCCGTTCGATCTTAAGCTATCTGGGATGCTTTATAAGCCCATAGTTAATATATAAATTGATTATAGTCAGATGTATTAAGTTTCACTCCAGACTTGGTTTGATTTTACGTAAAAGAGCCACTCGAACTGATTATAAAAGGACATAACAAATAAGTTAATGTAGTGATTAGTTGTATAGCAGGATATTTGGCTCCATTGAATCATAGCCACAAACCTATTTGCCAACATCAATTATTGTTCAAATAGTCTAGAGAATGTTACTTTATAAATAAAATGCCTGCGTGCATTTGCCAACAACAATTGTCAATAAATATATTTTAATTCATCATATATCAGTTTCTGTTTCATTATTAAATCAATCCAATTCACTAATTGCCCATAAGTATTCATTAGTAAAGCCCCTATTATTTAAATATGTTAGATTTTATCTGTGGAATGTCTAGTATTTACGTTGTTTATATATATGTTTAAGTCCATGAGTCTTATTGTTTTCTCCGACTTGCTAGTGGGCCGGATGAAGAATTAAATCTCGTGTGCTACCATTGTTATGTTATCCATTGGGTGTTAGATCTGGTGCTTGGAGAGTGGGTTCGAATCCAGGCTGGTCCCTGACCTAAATCTCGGGCTTGACTGGGTTTGAAGTACATTTTGTGAGTTCCAGCTCGTGTTAGATGGATAAGCATGTTTTGACTGGCACAATATATAGTAGGCAGCTGAGTGTGAAATAATTTCTTTTTAAATGACTATTGTGTGTCTTGTGAATTATTATGTTAAGCACATCAGAGTTTATTACAATATTTCATAAATATTATTATATATTATTAACATTTCATATTTATTAGCTATTATTTATTAATAAATTATTAAACATATTACAAATACAATTTGTGTACCTTACTTCAACATTTTGTGACAAAATCTTTTTTAATATGCAAACAGAATCTGATGTTTTGACTGTCCTAAAATCTTCTTCAGACTTAAATGGTTATTTAAAAATTTGAATTTTTTTAGGTTCTGACCAAAATGAGAATTTGTGAAGACTGTCTGAATTTTTTAAGCTTCAGATTTTATACCTGTTTGATCAGCTAATGCCTGATTCAATTTATGTTCCAATTTTCCACAATACATTGGGGTTCTTGATTTTTTCTGGAAAACTTGGAAGAGGTTGGTATGGTTATTACTGGGCAAATGTTAAACATTAAGGTTTTTTTAATCAGTATCGTAAAACATTATGAACAACATTTAAAAGTAAAGAAAAAAATAATTTCAGTTTTTCTCAATTACTTTTCTGTTATTTCCAGGTTTTAAAATAATTCTATTAAGCATTTATTTAAAATTAATAAACCATGAAATTTAATAGTTCTCAGATATTTATATCAATTAAATTTAAAGTGACCTTTTAATAAATAATATTGCTTAATAAACATTCTAGCAAACTAAATCAATCTTTATTAAATCTAAATCTAAACAAGTGAGTTTTTGTACACACACGCATGCAAAATATAAAATGTAAGATGTTATTATATCTATAAAAATGTAAGAACTGTTTGTGCTACACCTAAATAAAAGTGCAATCTGAAATATAACTGCTTTATTCTAAAATATTTTAGCGTTGTGATGTTAGATTTATAATTCTATTCTATATTACATTATTGGTTTTTATGTGTATGAGCACTTTTGTTTATTTGTATAATTTGATAGTTTTATTTCTTAATATGAATAAGACAAATATAAGCGCATGCAATTTAATACAAGTTTCGTCACAAAATCTTCTTGGGAAGCCATTAAAAAAGTGCATATTAAAAATTATATTTTCTCTTAAGCATTTACATAAGAGACTTTTCAACTTGATATTGGTTATATAATGTACTATTCAACTAATGATAGTGATGAATACATTTGCTTAATTATAAAAATTAAAGCTCATATATTTTTTACAGTTTTTAAATAGCCAATCATTTATAAGGTTACAATATATATATATATGTAATTTTCTTTTTAATATTTATATAGAATCTTTTATTTGTTCATTATATGTATAACTTAATTTTTTGCTAGAAATGTTCAAGTAAATGCATTTCATAATACTTCAAAGAAAATGCATTTTATCTGTAGTCAGTAGCAGTTAAATGATTCTTATTTTAACAGTCAGAGAATTTCTTTTTGATAAATACCGATTAACGTTAGTATTTAAAAAAAAAGGAAATTAACACAGAATGAGATCAAGTTTTTAGACATTTTATAAACAATTGTGTTTCTGTTGAAAACTAAAAAAATAATCTTTACTTTCAGAAAGCAAGGAAATAACAAAACTATTTTCTATGATTAATACTATATAAACTGCTGCGCAATTACATTTGAATCTCAAAATATTATAAGTGCCATAACTATATAGATAATTTTGTGTGTTTAAGTGTAAATCAACAAAATAGCATTTGAAACAAAATAAAAGTTTTGACGGATAAAATCTACTTGAAATAATTTTAAACAATATTTAATTTTCTTTATTGTTATTATAAACTCGTTTCAATCAAGCAAAAAGGATTTTATAATCAATGTTTTACAATGGATTGATAAGAATATAGCAGCATTGGCAAACTTGACATTTTATAAAATGGAATGCAGATTGGCTATGGGGTGGAATAATTTGTATTATCATGCTCTCGAAATTTGAGAATACTAATATCCCCAAATATTTAGATTTTTTATCTCATGAGGTTTATATAATATATGTTGATGGTATATAATATATGTTGATGATGTTTCTACGTGCACATCCTAAACACATAATAATAATAGATGCTCGAAGCTGGAAAATATATTGCCTTTACAATGTACTATAAAATTAGAATTTTTTGGGCCCATACATTCAAAAAACCAATCAAAAGCCTGATTCCAAAATGAATTTAAAGCCTATTGAAATAAGAGGAAATATTCATCCCAAATCAAGAATCACTTTAAAACAGAAACTTACAGGTTTAAAATGTTTCTTATATGTAAACCTAAATTTATGCAAATATGAAATTATTAGGTACACCAATATTGATGCTTATATTAATGATCTCATAAATCTCAGATATAATTGAAATATGTTAATAAGAATGATCAGCAAATTCTATATCAATTTAAATGAAAATAAAATTACATATAATGTGCTTAAGGTCTGGATAAGTTTATTTAAATAAAAATAAAATTACATATAATGTGCTTGAGGTCTGGATAAGTGTATTTCCCTTGTTCTTTTTTGTGATGAGACTGAGTGCACACCAGCATTGAACCCCTGAGTAAGGTTAAGGAGTCACTATATTTTGTGGTTTAGATTATTAGAGTAAAGAAAGTCTCTTTATCCCTCATGTGTCCATTTTGGAATGTTTTCCCATTGTATATTCATAACTATATGTAATGTAGTTTGCTAATAAAATAATAGGAAGGATTGAATTCTTTTATAGAACATCTGAAGTAGAAGTAGTGCTAAAGCTGTTTGTTGGTCTATGGCATCACTTTATAAGCTAACTGATGGGATATAACTGTGTTAATTATATTGTAACAGGTGATGTAATATTAAGCATGCACAAAATATTGATTCTGAAGGTATGGAAGAAATTTATCACTGATTTGTAAGTCTGAGTAAATTATTTCAAGTCATATCATACTAATTTATTCTAAATTTTAATCGTCAAGTCTTCAGAATAATTCATCCTCATATGAATGAGTGAACCAATAGTAGAGAAAAAAAGTGCATCTAGTTAACAGAATTGTTCAATTGATTTATAAAGTAAAGGATAGTGTGATCTTTCTACCCATATTGCATTTTTAACTACCTCAGTACTGGTTTGTTGACACAGAATATTGTAATTGACTGATAAATGTATATAGGTGAAGCAAAGTAATAAATATGTTTAATTTAATCTTTATTTACTCCAGAGTTAGTTTGTTAATAAATATTTAATAAAGCATATTAGAATTAGCTAGTAATATGTATATTTTTGAAGTAAGAATACAAAGAAATTTAATATAATGTAATTACTTCAATGTTAGTTTATTGGTAAATGTTTGATAAGCATATTAGAATTAGTTGATAACTTGTATATGTTTGAAACAAAAGTACAAAGAAGTTTATTGTAATGTTAATTACTCCAATGTTAGTTTATTCAGTAATAAATATTGTAATTGGCCAATAATGTGTATATGTGTAAAGTAGAAGTATAAATTGTTTATTTTTGACTTCTCAATATTAAAAACTTTGTTAAGAGTTGTTCTTTTACATGCATTTATATTCTTAGTTTCCACACACACACACACACATACATATCCGATATGATATGATTGCACTATTTTATGAATTTAATAAATGAATATGTTCCAATCTGTTATTGTTTTCTTGATCCAAACACTGTATGAAATACTTAACCATTTGATGATAATCTGGGAAAGTTTATGTACTTAGTTATTATTTAGATGATGATTTGAAATTAAAAGGTAATCTATTTTTTTCATTGTTTAACCACTATGTCATTAGAACAATGCTCAATTTTATGTCATATTTTATGATGATAATTGATAGCTATTTTAGAGTATAATTTTTGAAATCAGTTATGTAATAAAATTCCTGAGATATTCCATTATTGTTTTCCAAGTAGATATTAATTTAGTTTTTTAACTTAAATTTTTATGCAGTAAAGTTAATTAGTATTATACCTTTGTTTTATTTAATTTAAACTTGTCAGATAGTAAAGTTAATTAGTGCTATATCCTTGTTTTGTTTAATTTAAGCTTATTATCTAGTAAAGATTGGTTAGTGCATTTAGATGATGGAAGGAGGTAAACTTAGCCTATAACATCAGTTTGAATGGATAGAACTTTATCAATTCCAACTACTTATTTATTGTAAAACCAAATAGATATTTTATTCTTACTAATTCATAATATTTCCTCCTGTATTTTATTTGCATTTTATATATTATAGAACTCTGTAGCCCCCACTAAGCTAAGCTATAGTTGGACATTATTCCAAGAGTCTCAATAGTAATTCAAAGTAGAGTCAAATTAGTAATATATTATATCATCAATAGAATTGGCACCCCAGGTATTTATTTATAGGAGAGGTAGGATTGATGTTTGGGGAGGACTACAATATATAATAACTGATTACAGTTATTATGTTTAGAGAAGAATATTAAATTATAAATATTCATTTAATAGTCAAGATTGTTACAATTATCATTATTAATTTAAAGTTACATTAAATTATTACAGAGTTTAAGATTAATTTACTAAGAAAACATTTAGAAGTTACAATTTATGAACATTCAATTATATATATATCTAGCTTAAGAAACTTATTAAAACAATTTAATTTTAGATTTAATTTTAAGAGCTCTGCAGGAAGAAATGTTACCAATCTTCTTCTAGCTAAGGTATCCTTCATGGAATTTGACACTAACATTCTCTGCTGGTCTGGCTTGTCTCCAATGTCTTCTTGGCAGGCTGTTGTTCTTGAACTCCTCCATTTCAACAGACCAGTCATGCAAAGGAAGATAGCAAATTTGGTTGCCTTCTAGCCATTCATTTTTTTTTGATAAAATGGGCATGACCCCTGGCAGCAACTGAATCATTATTTTAAGAGAGTAAACTTTTAGTGCTTAATTTTAGGTATTTTCATACTAACTTTTACCCCCACACCCCTACAAAAGCCATGCACTTGTTTTCAATTATTATTATTTTTTCCATATGTCATAGCATCGGCTGGGACATGAACCCACACCCGTCTGCAACCAACTACTTGCTTTCAAAGTGAGTGTGATGGCCTCTCAGCTAACAATGCTTGACTGTTTACAATTATTAGTTGTCTAATCTTAAGTTTTAACAGTCTATTAACTTTAAAAAAGAGAAAAGCAAAATCTGAGTAATTCATAAAATAGTGCAGCTTGACTGCCTTTTTTTTGTCTTAAATTTTGTTTTAAACATTTTAAAATTCTGTTTTGGTTCCTACATAAATTAAACCAGATTTGTGGCATGATAATTCCCAAGAAACAGGTAATCTTTTAAAAGAGATTTAAGTTTTGTAAACATTCTGCTATATGTGTAATCCTGTCACCTCGAGAATTGAAATCTATATGTGACTTTAAATGATATAAAAATAAATTCATATAATAAATTTATAATGAATTAAAGACCTAAATAAATTAATTTTGTTGCAACACATATAAAATCTATAATGTTGCAGCTTCATTCGCATGTATATGTAGATGCTCTTATGCACATACAACAATGTTCACACAATTTACTTTTAATTTAATATATATAATTTATATTTTAGTATACACATTATATAACAATATGCATATAGACATTAATATTTCTAAATGTATGCATATATATATTGTACCGGTCAAAACAGTATGCTCACTTAACAAGGTTCCAAATCGTAAGCAAAAGTACCTCGAATCCGATCATGCTCGAGATACACAGGTCTGGAACAATCCTGAATTCTAACCTATTTGCCTATTCTTCGAATCTCTGACCCAATGAACAACAATTCTGATGACACCGTAAAATTACTTTAAATCCGTGCCCATAAGCAGAGCAGTAGAGCATAAGATCAGAATGATGATGATGATCGAGGACAGAGTAGCCCAGTTATTACATTATCATAGTTATTTATTAATGCTAAGCTCTTAGCTAAAGAAAATAATTCTAAATATTAACTAGAAACTAATAATTCAACACAAACCAGGATTAACACGAAAATATATATATTTAATAAATGCAGAAAACGCATATATATGTTACAAAATTGTTTCACGCTTGGAGTGATTTTATACATTTTGAAAACTTGGGATTTGTTTTATAAAATCCCCATTACATCAATTATTTAATAAATACCATTTTATAGAATGTGTTATAAGTTGTGCGGGGTTAATATGCCAAAATGTGGATGTACAAAATAATCTACAAGATCGGAACAGATTCGGATTACAGAAAGATGCATGATAATTTAACGTTAATCATTTGGACAAATAAATATAAATTTACGGTCTCAATCATTTATTTACAACCTTGAAATCATTATATATGTTTGATAGGCATTGTTTGGACCTAGCGTCCTTTGAATAAGTATACATAAAAAACAAACAATGCGCATTCTTTACGAAAATAAATTATACAAATTGATTTACGTCTCTGGAATCGATAAAGCTTTTTTTTTAAAGGAAAGCAGTTTAAATCAATGGACTAAAAGTATTTTTACGAAATGAAACATTGTTTTTAACACATCATTGCGACTTACTAAAGGTTAGGCGGACGGTGATTAAATTAAAGACAAAAGTAACGGTATTAGCATACATTAAAGGAATCTGACCTTCATGGCGATTGTGGATATTTTATCATTTAAAGGAATACTTGGAAACAAACTTAAAGTGGATATATCCGCGCATTTCTGGCGGAACGATATCAAAGTAGAGGCTGAGAATGAGACCTCAGATCATTATGTACTGCCATCTGCAGCACATAATCCTCTTAAACTTTATAATTTAACAGAGAGCGTTGTCTCTGGTTAAGAAGGACGGGAGCTTCATGCTTTCGATGTCCCCAATAATAAAACAATCAAAAAAAAAAATGGAAAGATAAAATATCAGAAAGAAAATGTATGCCAGCAACCTTACTGGACATGAATATAAATTTTATAATATAATTTTCAAACTTGGAAATTGCCTAAACTCTTGCACAATAATCTGTTTCCAATTCTGAGTCATTTAACTGATCATAATGAATAATAACGTTACTATTTACAATATTATTAAACTAACAACATTTATATTTAAAGAATCGATTCCCAAATACGTATTAACTGGTAGGATTTTCCCTTCAGGCACCAGCAAAAAGGAATGAATTAATTATATGAAAGTTGAAAGTTCACGATCTTTTTTAAAATAGAAAATTAAAGCAAAATTCATCCACAGTAAAAGTTTTTTAATTTACTTTAAGAATCATGAATTTAAAATGAAACCAAATTCGCGAGCAATTGCTATTTAATATAAACAAAACTTTATTGATAAGTTTTTAAATAAAGCCCACCCTTTTCCAAGTAAAACAATTATTTTCCCCTTGACTCGCGAACTTAGCGATTTTGGCATATTAAAGAAAATAAATCATATTTATACATTAAACAAAATACGTAAAATCTTAATGGAATCGCACACATTTATATATATAATTTAATTAAGCGTGAGAGGTAAGTTAAAATACATGATATTAATAAAAAAAATCTAAGTATGTAACAGTCAAAACACGTGTATCTCGTTAACATATTGCAGAATTCGACCACCACACAGAACAGCAGCACCATCGAGTAGCAAAGCCACCGGTAATACTGAGTTCGAACATAGTTTATCGGTTCCACAATACAATCTACGGAATAACGCCTCTGATGCGATATAAGTAAACACTTCTTTAGGCACGGTGGTCAGGGAGATGCACGAGATTCATGGGTTTTGTTTCTGAGTTGGCCAACAATCAAACGAATATTAACTAACACATATAATCGAGGAAATATATATAATGGGCATCGAATAAATGAAAACTTAACTACAGACATATAGTTAAAATTATTTATTTACATTTTTAATAAAAGACAACATTAGTAAGGTTATTGATCATATTTTTAAATTAAGAGTTTCAATATTTAATTGGCAATATTATATATAGAAAATACATTTCTTTATTAGGAGCATTTATTTATAGGAAGGTGTAATCCAGCTACCCAGGTTCTCGAGTGAGTATTTCTAATGCGTGCTGTAAGGAATTTATACTTTGCACTGCCAGAGTCATCAGTAACGGCGGACATACATTTATTTAATAAAAATCTTTATTTTACGACTAAGGGCAAACATTTATTTGAGAGTATATGATGAAGATAATGCCGAGGCGGAGTGATGGAGAGAATAATAAACTAATATAAAAGAACACGTGGTACGCTTTAGAAGGGCGATGTAAAATGGCAGCGCTAAAACTGCAAGACCGTGAATAAGTTATAAGGGTTTCGGGTTGGTCTCTGCCTCGACCCGAAGAGGTAAGGTGTCACATGAGCATAACCAGGGACAAGCGGTCCGTATCGCAATTTGCCAGCTGGCTGCGTGACGGTCGTCAAGCCCTATGGGAACATTGATCATGTCCGCTTGTGTAGGACGACTGGGGTTAATTCAACCATGGAGAATCCGGAGTATTCACGGCATGGAATGAGCCATCGGGGCTTCAAAATGTAACACATGTATAATATCTAACAGATTGCGGTAATATTTAACTAGATTTCAAACTCGGCCCAACATTATCAACTTTGACTGAAAGAAAATTGGTGACTCTCAAAGAAATGAAATTTACATAATTATTCATTAACATTTAATAATAATAAAAATATCTAAAAAGGGAATTATTATAGCTAGTATGCCAGCTATTACGGAGTAGTCGACCCTGCATTACAATAACTGATTCTTTGAATGCGTGTCGATTTATATGAAATTTAAGTTATCTATAAAAGCAATATTAATGACAATTCGACACGCATTCACTGTTCGAGCGATTATGGATTTAGCTTTAAAACTAAGACAATTATGAGAAGGTAATATTTCAATGAGAATTATAAATAAAATGTAGATTTAAGAAATACACACCTAAGAAGTGATAGAGGGAGGGTAAGCTAGATTATGCGAGAAGTTTACAGATTACATGAATTCTTAAATTTTAGTTTCACAAATTTACAATTTTTTTTACATTTAGAAGTTATACAAATAATAGGAGATGAGCTATAGCTTATTATTACTAGAGTACTCTATAATTTGGAATACACAAACACAGGTACCTGCTTTATAAGAAGTTTTCGTCCATTGGTTTAATAGCAGATTGTTCGTAGTTAGAAGTTTTCTTTCTTGTCCTGGGCATATTGTTTTATTGATTTTTAACAGCAGCGGCTTTCTTGTTTATTTCAGGCAGCAGATCATCTTGGTGTTTTTACGATGGGCAAGGTGAAGCTCAGCATATGGTGGGCCATCTTCCGATGGAGAATAATTTCGGTGCTTACTCGGTCATACCTTGCAGTATTAATTTATTTAAGATATTTTAAACGCTCCACTCGAGAGCAAAGCTAAAATTCAAGTCCAAATCTTTAGCAAGTCTAAGATGGCCTCCTTTTCTTATCTTAATCTTTTAATTTTTCTCTTGAGATATTTTTAGGTTTTATTTATCTTGCCCTCAGGATAATCAATGCTCTGCTGGTTTTAATTAGAAAGAAATTTGCTGTCTATTGTTTGTTTTTCTTTACATTCGTTAATTACATTTTTCTAGGAATTTTGCTATAATTAATTTATTATCTATCACTGATCGATGCTTTTAAATTTTCAAAGACAAAAGGGAATAAAATTATTTTAACTTTAATTAATTATTGCATCAGATTTTGTTAGAATTATTATTTAATGAAATTTAAACTAAGCAACAAATACGAACTTTATAAAATTCAAAATAAATGATTAATATTACACAAAAGTTTATTTAACTAGAAGGAATCTAAATTACATTATTTTATCTGTATTTATTGCGTTTAATTTGAGATCGAAATGTGTGCGTGTTTATGTTGAGTTCTACATATATTAATACATTTTTAATATTGTTACACACACAATTCGATACCAAAAGTTTAAATTTGGGTGGGATAGACCGGTCAGTGAGAGACGACAGAAAAAAGGGAAACTTGAGATTCGAATACGAATCTCACTGTTTCAATATATATATATATATATATATATTGAATGTATAATAACATACATGTATGTATAGTTATATATATATATATATATATATAACTATACATACATGTATGTTATTATACATTCAATAAACATTAATATAAGTTAATATATGATAATATATGCGAACTTGGAGGGCTTTGAATTAAAGAAAGAATACTACTATGGGACATAGTAGGTGAAATGGGATGTTGTACAAATAATACCATTTCATCACTAAATATTATAACTACTATTGAGTGACATCATTTCTAGACAGTTGTATTTTCACAACTTTAATCTGTATAGTAACATTACACAGACAAATATATTCTGCTTTATTTAAAAATAAAACATTTCTGTAAAAAATAAATATGTAATAATATATATTTTGATTTCTAATAATTATTACATAATTACAATGCAGAAATAATCATAAACTTTCCAAAAATCAAATTTTTAGACCATCATAATATTTTTTAATAGTTTCTCAAAGTAATCTTGCAAAATTTGCAATCACCAAATATGCAATGACTAGGCATCAATGTGTAGTTTTGGTGACTTTGATGTTTCATTTATTCAATTATCCTGAAGTCTTTCAAATTTTTTTGAAATTAAAATATTAGAAAAAATATATACATAAATTTCAAAGCTGTAAAATAAATTCCTTAGCAAAATTTCTCAATAGAGGGCAAAAAATTGCAAATTAAATTTCTAGACTTTCAGACATGGAATTGACACCTTGAAAAAGCATGGTTAATAGGAAATAAGTTAAAACTACAAAACAATTTATAAATCTTGATTAAATATTTTTTATTTATAATAAATTTTTATTTAAATAAATATCATGCTGATATTAATTATTTTAAATTGTCAAAAACTAAATAGTATTATTTTCAAAATATTTTAAATATAATGTTCAAAATAATAAATTTGTAATAAATGACAATTTATTTTATTTTATAGAAGTCACATGTTAGTACAGATTATTAAATACATAATCTGTGTTATATAATTATAATTTTTAATAATGATTATTTAAATGGTAATGAATATTTATTTTATATGTCTGAGATTTAACTGATAATGTATGTATTGGCAATTGAGATATTCTTGATAGTTTTAGCTTGATATTATTTGTTAGTTCTAGTTATAAATTTTTATGGTTTAATTTTATAATGATTTCATTTTTGTAGTGAATACTTTCTTAAGCATGGGTAATGTTTAGATCTTTATAAATAATAGTGGAATAAGGAAGAATTAGTATTTAGATATTTTATATATGAAGTTGTCAGAATAGTTGTTATTTTTATGTCATTAACTAGAATATTGTAGTAGAAACTTAAGATTAAATATAACAAGAATTTCACCCATTGCTTAATTTTATAGCCCTCAGTGAATAGGTTACTTTGATACTAGGTAATGAGATAAGGACAGCTTCGTTTGTTTTGGACATATCTCAGATTGTTGATCATATATGTCTTTGTTAATTTTATATATTGATTTAGATATTGGTAATTATTAAGATGACATTATTGTTATTTTTTAAATAAAGTATTTTGTTTAATAATAAATTATTTTGTTTCTTTTATTATTGATTGTTATTTGAATACAAAATATTAATATGACAAATTAATAGATGTTGAAATATAACTCATGCTGGGTAAACTTGGCTTTTACTTTAAGATTTATTATTAGTTGAAATGGTTTCATTTTGTAATTCATAACTTCCCAATATTTGTTTGTCATTGTAATTTTGCTAGTAAACTTAATTTTTTAATTTGGTATTTTCTTATATTTATTATCAAAATTAAATTCCAGTCTAGATTTATTACCTAGTGGCGCCTTCTAGTAAAGTTACATGTCGAACTATTTATTCACTATAGTATACACACACACACACACACTTATATAATATCTTAAATTTCAAATAAATATTTATTTTTGTCTATTATTAATTATTTGATTATTATTTTATGCATATTGATATAATAAGTCATATGCTATAGTTTTCAGGTTTTTTGAAGTATACATAGTTCATTGTTATTAATAGCACAACACTGGCCTCTTTAGTAATATCAGCAGTTATTGGCTGTAAAGAAATAAATAATGATTTTAAACAAATTAAATTAATAATATTTGAAAAAGAGATCACGATTTAACGTATACATTCAATCGTAATTAATAAAGATTATTTATCTGTTATTTATATAACAGTTTTAAAAGTTATGTTGGTTCTCAATTAATAGTAATTTCAAATATTAATTGAAATTGGTATTTAAAGGTTTTATAGCATGATAAGCATTAAAATGTTTTTTTCAGTTAATATAAAGCTGAAGTTATTAAAATATTTAGTTACTGGTGTAATGTTAGATCTATTTAATTATACAAATAAGTTAATTTGTGTTCATATTAGTCCTTTTAGCTGGTGTCAAACAAGATATCAATAGTGAGCTTTCATCCCACTGATTACCATGTAATATATCCTATGTTTAACTATTATCATACATTGTAACTAAATTTCTGAATAAAATTCTATATTTTGTAAAAAACATTAGAGTCTTTTTGAAATTCAGAAAATTAATATAAGTATTTGAATGGTTTATTTCTGGGAAGCTTGTGAAAATTTTATTCATCAAAAATAAAAAGATCTAGACCTGTGATAACACTTTATCACCTTATTTAACCATGCTGGGTAGTCAGACCAATTCCTTTATAATTAAATGTGTTAATAGCAGTTGCTAAATGACTAAGTACAAATAATCCAGAATATTTCAGTGTTTAAGATGATAAGCCAAAAAAAGCTAATCTACATGTGATTTATAACACTATTATCTAATGATCAATGATTATACAATTTCATCATAGATGGTTGCAAAGTAAATTTAATGAATATTTGAATATGTCAAGCATTGGTGTCTTAGTAGTTAACACAGCTGCCTTCCAAGCAGCTGACCTAGATCATGTGATAGTTGGGTCATTTAAAAAACACACTATTTATTAAATATATTTGATAATAATAATAAAAGTTGTTTTCTTTTTAAAAAAATATAGCATTTATAATAGCAAAAAATTTTAAGCACATTTATAGAAGTTAAAATATGTATGTATGACTGGAATGAACCACTTTTTAAATGCTGCTAATATCAATGCATTAATTTTTTCATCAAAATTTCAAGCACACATGAAATAATCATTTTTAATGTCTTCATTCCTCTACCTATCTGTTCCATGAATTACCATTGTGTGTGACTGTTTTTGTCATAGTATTGCACTTTAAGAAATTTATATGTTATTGTGTGTTGTTTAATAACAGAATAAATTATGTGTATATTTATCATTGTCATACTAAAGCTAGCTCAATCATAATGATTTTTGTCCAATATATATGCAGGTGGAGGTGTTGAGGATATCCAGATGGTTTTTTATAGAATTACTTGTATGATGCTAAAGTCATAAAAAGCAATCACAAATATTTCATCTGCATTTAATATGTAAGTGTTAAAAATAAAAGCAATTCTATATCAAAATGCTTGAATCATTATTTCATTGCTGATCATTTTCAATGATCTCAGTCATCAATAAATTAATAATCATCCTAAAATATAAACATAAAATTAATTATACAGATAGTATTTTTTATGACCACAGAACCATCTAAATAATTCTATGGAGAACCATATGAATGTCCATATATTAATACACATACATACATATGGCAAACATAACTTGGATTCACAAGCTCCCTAAAGACTGTAAGCAAAATAAAATAGACACAATTAATTTATTCTATTATTAAATAATTTCACTGGAATAGCTTATAAATCCTAAAGGCATAACTCTAAATCAGTTATACACCCTGGTAATTCACAGAATAGATAATAGAAAAATAATCACCAAAAACTAATTTTAGAAGCTATTTTTAATAAACTAATAAATAAAATATATATATTTTAGATAACAATAATGTCACAAACCCAAAGTTAATACAGATAATTTTATATCTTTATATGTGATTTCATATATATCACATATAATTATTATTTCCCTTTTTCTTAATTAAATAATATTTTAGCTAGGTGAGTTATTTCCTTCAGTGATCAAACTTTGTAAAATATGTTACAATAAAGAAAATAAACTAATTGTAACTTGAACTTGTCTCTCCTTTTCTTTTGAAAATTATAATCTCTCCATATCATTTTAATCAAGTAAAAAAATATTTTCAACAAAACTACTAAAAAAAATCATTAAATATGTTTTAATATTAATAGGTACACATTACAATACCTCATTTTACCATTGATGTTTTTAAAAGTTTTTTTTCATAGTTTCCTACCTCGAATATTTAATTTTTGTCTTCTTTTGCAGTTATCTATTTAAATGGCTTTTCTTATACTCATGCAGGTCAATCTTTTCCATTTTTCGTAACTTTTCTAATAGTTATTTTCATTCATTTCACATTTATATTTTTTCATTCATTTCACATTTATATTTTTTCTCCTTTTCTTAACAGCTTCAGCTTTCCTGTTTAGTGATTATCTTTGTTTCATTTTCCTACAAATAGATTTTCTTCTTCTTTTTCTTTTGTATCTTCAGTTTTCCAGTTCAACAATTATCTTCACTGCAGATTATAAAAATCAGAAATTCATGATTTTGAATGGATAAATAAGGTATATTGAAAGTTTCTCTCATGGGTATTTTTCTTCTACATTTTATTTGGTAAAATTGATTACATAGTTGTATTAATAATAATAACTTTTAATAAGAACATAACACATTAGTTCTGGTAAACTTCATAACATGATAATGGTTTGTAAACACATTTTTATAAAACTAATATCTGGCATCACATTTCCAAGCTAAACTTCTGACTGTTAAACTTATTACTATTGAATTCTATTGAATCTTATTGATTTTTAAAAACACAATCCTGATATCAGTCTTCAATTCAATCATGTAATTACCTCAGAAATTACAGCAATCACTCTTGACTAACATTGATTTTTTTTTACAAGAAATATATTTTTTAAAAATAAAAAAATTATACATAAATTAGAAAATAACTTTTTATTTATTCAGAGATAAGGATCTTTATCACTTCTTGTTTCTTTTGCTTTTGTTCTTTTTTTCCTTTACCACTATACCAAATAAAGTTAAACATATGCACCTAATTCTTTTTTACATGATTTTTTTTGCACAATTTTGAAATAATATGAGTTGTTTTAAAATAATATGATCAGCAAAAAAAAAAAATTTAAAAAAAGTTATGATGATTATTATCACTTTTTTTTTTTTTTTTTACAAATGACTTATCTTTTTATTTCCCATTATAAAACAAAAAATCTCTTTTTTGCGATATTATTGCAAATGGGGGAATTTGCTTGCCTGCATTGCAACATTTTTGGTGTATTGGTTTAAAAAGGGAAGTACTTTTTTGGTATTGATGCTTTGTTTGCATTTGACATTAGGTTTAAAAAAAGTGTTCCTTGTTGGTACTAAAAAAAATTAATTTTGTCTAAATTTAATTGATTAATTTGTTTAAATTTAATTTATTAATTTTGCCAAAAATCAATAGATAATAAATTATACATTGGATGCATATTTTGGAATTTATGTTTTTGTAATTAAATCTGAAATATTTTTCTGTAGCCTCATATAATGTCAAATAATCCATCTACAAAAAAAAGATGAAGAAAGTGATATCTTAGGACAGTAAAATTCAAATTTTAGATTGTTTTGCAATACCAGAAAAGAAACAACATCTTTATGAAATCACTATAGTTTACATGAAGCTACCATAAAAAGCTATTGGAGATGATGAATCTGTTATTAAGAAATTGATATGTTCTGGAACAAAATTACACAAAAGAAATTGTTAAGAAGGTGGGAAAAACTTTAGTAATGCAGATAGAAGAAATATCAGAAAAAAGTGCACAAGTAGATGAAAATGCTATAACACAAACAGCATTAAAAATTTACAAATAAATTCAAGATAGATTGAGCAAGGCACTTCATCTGAGTTAAATAAGGAATGTAAATTTTCTGCCAGGACAGGATGGTTGACAAAGCTTTTTGAAAGACATGCACTTCACAATATTAAAATAAAAAGTGAAACTGCATCTTCAGATGAAACAGCTGCCAAAGAATTTTTAAAAAATTAACTGATCAAATTTGGAATATTTATGAAAGTGGTCTTTTTAGAGCAGAATGCTGATAAGAATTTATGTAGCAAAATTGAAAAAAACTGCTAGTGAATCAATGTAGCAAAAGTTCATGTCACGTTGGTATTCTGCTCCAATGCTTCAAGAAATCACATATTAAAGCTTTTTCTTCTTAACCAAGCCCAAAGACCATGTTCTATGAAAGTTGTAGATTTGAATAAATTTTCAGTTCACTAGAAAGCAAATAAAAAGGCTTGGGTCTCCACTAAAATTTTATGGAATGGTTTAACAATTGAATTGCTATTATCTTTTGGATTTGTAGATTATGAAAAGGCATTTGATTCTATAAACATTTCTTCAGTGATTAAAGCATTGGATAATCAAGGTATAGATCCGGGATATAGTCATATTTTTAAAAAAATATATTTATAAAAATGCAACAGCAACAATGAGATTACATAATGATACTGGGAAAGTCAATATTGAGAAGGGTGTAAGACAAGGTGACACCATATCTCCAAAACTTTTTACAGCAGTGCTGCAAGATGTATTTTGTGGATAAAAATGAGAAGCTAAAGAAGTGAAAGTAAATGGATATTATTTTAGTCATTTAGATTTTGCAGATGATGAAGTTGTTTTTGCAAATAATGCTTTAGAGCTGCAGGAAATGTTGCAGGAGTTATCAGATGAAAGTCAGAAAGTTGGACTAAAGATAAATGTTAAAAAGACTAAAGTAATGTTTAATGTATTTTCTCAAAATATGAAAATAAAAATTGATTATGATGAGTTAGAAGAAGTTAACAGTTACAAATACCTTGGTCAGATTAATAATATAGATGGAAACATAAAGGATGAAATTAATCATAGAATTAAACTTGGTTGGAGTGCTTTTGGTAGAAATAACTTGATACTAAAAAGAAATATGCATATGTGTTTGAAAAGGAAGGTTTTAATAAATGTGTTTTACCAGTTCTTACTTATGGTTCTGAGACTTGGACACTTAATAGAAGAGCAATACAGAGACTTCAGACCACTCAAAGAAGTATGGAAAGATGCAAGTTGGGAGTAACAAGAAGAGATCAAAAACACAATATATGGGTAAGAAAACAAGTAGGTGTTAGTGACCTCATTGAACAAATTAAAAGTCTGAAATGGAGTTGGGATGAACATATTGCTGGAAGAGATGATAATAGATGGACAATTGAAATCTTAAACTGGATTCCCAGAGATTGTAAAAGACTCTGAAAGAGACCAAATGTGATATGGATGGATGAAATAAAAAAAGTGTGCAAGGGTGATATAAAGAAGAGAAGCTAAAGATCGAAGAAGATGGATTGAATGTGGAGAGACCTTCATCCTGCAGTGGATTGATAATGGTTGATGATGATGATGATAATTCAAATTACAAATTCTGCCTAATTTTTTATTTTGATTCTTTATATTTTTCAATTGAAATTTATATTTTGAAATTCATTTTTATTTATGTGCAATGTTTCTGAAGTAAAGTTTGATAGCATGCAAAAAATATAACATTATAACGAAATTTTTTATATGATTATTTGATTATTTTCATTGATTAAATCTTACGTCTGGAATCAATCTCTTTATTTTCCATATATACAATGTATTTTTTTACACGAATTTTTTGTACACATAATTTTCGGGAACGAATCTATCATGTAAAAATAAAATTAGTTGTATATTATTATTATGTTTTAGAATTTGTCACATAATCATTTCATGTATTTAAACCTTTTAATAAATATAACCTAATTCAATTCATATTTAACAAATATGCTCTCCTGCAGCTAACATGAGAAGAAATAATTTTTCTCAATTATTTATTTTGTGATTACGCCTTAAACTCATAACAAATTCTATCAAAACAAATTCAGTGTATAGCCAATTATATAAATGTACAATTTGTTTTCGACCTACTATAGTGGACTTTATAGTCAATTATATTATAACTGCAATGAAAAGTTTTATTGGAGATGATGTATATTGAAATACAAACTTATAAGATATGATGTTTGACATAAAAAATGATTTTCTTGCAGTAGTTAACTATACCAGATGTGTGTGTACATATTATGTAATATTGTATTTTTATTATAAACTTAATTATATCTATTTATTACATATAATTGTGCCTTCTAAATATATCACCACAATGCTATTTATTATTGTTTTTAAATGAAGCAGTAAAAACATAATAAACTGTATCAAAGTGAGTGCATATGCAAAATATAACACTATAATTTATAGAAAACTTCTTTATAGCTTCAAAACATGCTTTCATACATCTAATGTATATTATAAACATTGTTTTTAGCTTTATTTAGGGTAAAGATATAATTTTCTGAATTAAAAAAGCAAATAGAATTGTGAGCTATCTATTAAATGAACCACATTATATAGAAGTTAACCTATATTTACATGTGTGTGTGTTAGAATAAACATAATGTTATGTTAAAATTAAATATAACAAATATCACAACAACTTAACATTTAAATTTTATAATAATATTACCTATAAAATACATCTATATCAATGTGTATGTGTGTTTTGCTATTTATAGATTATATACAGAGTATTATATATATATATATATATATATATATATATATATATATATATATATATATATATATATATATATATATATATATATATACACAGATGGCGTCTTACCAAGACTGCCAATCAAGCGTGTTTTGTTTACATAAACGTCAGAGTAGTTAGTATTCACTATCTCTAACTATAATTCCACTTTCAGATCATGATTTCAAGCTATTTGCTATCGTCAGTGAAAGACAGGAATAAAGAAACTAGATCTGAATACAAACTCTGAGCGTTTATGAAACAATTTCTATTCAGCTTGCAAGCGTGAATTTTTTAGACACGTAATGTCTTCAAACTCAGCATAGCAAACCAGATAGCTACATGGGTCTGATCTCAGTTCAGCATCACCACATAGTAGAAGCCTCTGCAATCTATATCATTGCAAGAAAGACCTCAAAGGTACATTTATGATAAACAAAAATGCAAATTAAAAAACTTGCTAACGCTTGTATTTATGTCCACAGATGGCGTCTTACCAAGACTGCCAATCAAGCGTGTTTTGTTTACATAAACGTCAGAGTAGTTAGTATTCACTATCTCTAACTATAATTCCACTTTCAGATCATGATTTCAAGCTATTTGCTATCGTCAGTGAAAGACAGGAATAAAGAAACTAGATCTGAATACAAACTCTGAGCGTTTATGAAACAATTTCTATTCAGCTTGCAAGCGTGAATTTTTAGACACGTAATGTCTTCAAACTCAGCATAGCAAACCAGATAGCTACATGGGTCTGATCTCAGTTCAGCATCACCACATAGTAGAAGCCTCTGCAATCTATATCATTGCAAGAAAGACCTCAAAGGTACATTTATGATAAACAAAAATGCAAATTAAAAAACTTGCTAACGCTTGTATTTATGTCCACAGATGGCGTCTTACCAAGACTGCCAATCAAGCGTGTTTGTTTATAAACGTCAGAGTAGTTAGTATTCACTATCTCTAACTATAATTCCACTTTCAGATCATGATTTCAGCTATTTGCTATCGTCAGTGAAAGACAGGAATAAAGAAACTAGATCTGAATACAAACTCTGAGCGCTTATGAAACAATTTCTATTCAGCTTCAAGCGTGAATTTTTAGACACGTAATGTCTCAAACTCAGCATAGCAAACCAGATAGCTACATGGGTCTGATCTCAGTTCAGCATCACCACATAGTAGAAGCCTCTGCAATCTATATCATTGCAAGAAAGACCTCAAAGGTACATTTATGATAAACAAAAATGCAAATTAAAAAACTTGCTAACGCTTGTATTTATGTCCACAGATGGCGTCTTACCAAGACTGCCAATCAAGCGTGTTTTGTTTACATAAACGTCAGAGTAGTTAGTATTCACTATCTCTAACTAGATAGTGAATACTAACTACTCTGACGTTTATGTAAACAAAACACGCTTGATTGGCAGTCTTGGTAAGACGCCATCTGTGGACATAAATACAAGCGTTAGCAAGTTTTTTAATTTGCATTTTTGTTTATCATAAATGTAATGTGAGTCTTTCTTGCAATGATATAGATTGCAGAGGTTTCTACTATGTGGTGATGCTGAACTGAGATCAGACCCATGTAGCTATCTGGTTTCTATGCTGAGTTTGAAGACATTACGTGTCTAAAAAATTCACGCTTGCAAGCTGAATAGAAATTGTTTCATAAACGCTCAGAGTTTGTATTCAGATCTAGTTTCTTTATTCCTGTCTTTCACTGACGATAGCAAATAGCTTGAAATCATGATCTGAAAGTGGAATTATAGTTAGAGATAGTGAATACTAACTACTCTGACGTTTATGTAAACAAAACACGCTTGATTGGCAGTCTTGGTAAGACGCCATCTGTGGACATAAATACAAGCGTTAGCAAGTTTTTTAATTTGCATTTTTGTTTATCATATATATATATATATATATACAATTCACAGCACTCATATATTTTCTGTTTAAATAGTTATAAATATTTTTTTTTACATATTATAGAAACAGGTAATTGTTGCAAAGATACAATTTATTTATTACATTTATATGAACATCTAATGACAATTGTGATTCAGATACAGTATCAGTACAATAGTAATGTTAATTGTACAAAGATAAATTCACTTAATATATTTTATATATTAACATGTTATAATTCTACTGAAATTGAAATATGTAATAAAACAATAAAGTTTTTAATTTTTTTAAGAAATTTATTAATATTAAATATGACATGAGTATGACAATCCATTAAAGGGCATTAGATATACATTAGTATTGTTCTATACAGATTGAAAATTTAATAATTTCATTTGTTAATAAAAGTGTTCGATGTGTTATTTGAGTATTAGAAAATAAAATACTGTACTTCAATCCGAGAATGTTTACCTTTAAAGTCTATTACTCTACGTTTGATTATTAATATGTATATATATATATATATATATATATATATATATATATATATATATATATATATATATATATATATATATATATATATATATTTTTTTTATATACAATTTATGTAGAAAAAACTCTTAAAAAACAATGTTAAATGAACATTAGATAGTTATTGCAATCTTGAAAATACTGGAATTTTCTCTGTGTGTTGCGAATTTCAAGTAGAATCAATCACTGAATTACTAGTATCACCAATAATACATATTCATAAATTGACTGTCTTGTTCATAAAGAATGAATAAACAGTATTGTGGGATTTTCTTAAGTCAGTCAGTTTTAATACAAACAAAATCTATCAGTCTCTTTTAATAAACTTAATCATGTATTTATAGAATGTTCATACTTAGACATATATGAACTTTATCTGAAATAGTGCAACCTCCAACCATAGTATGTGAAACTAATATCAATTGCATGTACACTTCAAGAACAATCATTATTTTAGCTGCTTTAGATCTCCATCAGTCCAATGCTTAATTATTGAACACTTAATTTAATGTTAACTATATAAATAAAATATGGCTATATTTATGTATTGGCATCATTGTTTTCTAAAATTGTTGTAAAAAGAGTGTTGGTTTACAAATGGGCATCATAAAAGGGAATTATTCAATTTCTTATATAATGTGATAATTAGTTTAATACAATGTGATTAATGGTTTCATGATTGAAGGTGAACTCAATATATTTGTAAGTACTTGGTTTACTGTTTAATATAAAAAATAGTTTATAACATTTTTGCTTTTGGTTAGTATTCAGCTGCATTGAAATAAGGTAATTCTAACAATAGTAAATAATTGTTTATTTATAGTTCAATATCAAGATAATTGATTTAAGTTAAATATGTTGAATGGTGTCTATATGTTGGTCTAATGGGACTCTAAACAAGTAAAGACAGTGATTGTACTAAAAATATAAAACCTGCAAAATGAAAACTTATTTTTATCATGTGATGTAATTATCCAAAATTAGTTTCAAATACTGTGATTAATGATTGTGTCATTACTGGTAAATTAAAATTTATTAATTATATGTGTATATAGCTTTTTGTAACTGCCTTTGTTGTAAGACCGAATAGAAATTTAACATAAAAAATATTTTTTTGAATAAGGTTGTAACAAGTATATATACATACATTGGAACCTTTCTGATGTAAGTCACACATATAACTTTTTAATATAAATATAAAATGTTTATTATGCATTTTAAAACTTTGTAAAGGTTTATTTATTTATTTATAATATTTTTTAAACCAATCATAATGTATTAAAAAATTTTAAAAAATGTAAGAAATAAAAAGGTTGTTTATTTTAAGATAAAATTAGAAAATAAAGTTAATTATTTTTAAAATATTAAATATCAATAAAAACAAAAACAAATAAAATAAATGCATGTTATGCAGAAATTTCAATAGGTGCTATGACATTTTTTATGATTTTCCAGTCAAAGTAAAAACAATTGTCATCTGCTATAAAATTTATAGAGATCGGTGTTGTCTTCTTGCTGCTTATAAAAATTAGCAACTATGAAAATAAATTGTATTCATGTTTATTCAAATTTATTTGTAATGATTATGTAAGTGATTACTTCATCTTTCATGGAATTGTAGCTTTTTTTATGGAAAACTGGTAATGATTTAATAATTTTGAATAATGACTAATTATAACTACTAATGCTAGATCTTTTTGCAGTTACTGTAACAAAACTGGGTAATTAAATAAATACATTTAAAAGTCAGCTATGGATTATATAAAAAAAATCACCAATGAAGAAAAGTATTTACGTATGTTAGATATCTCTGATTTCCTTAATTATAAAGAACAATTACCAAAAGGAATGTGTTATTTCCAGTAAAATATTTATAAATTAGTCATGGAATTATGACAATACATTTTTTATGGCCAGGGATCTAATTGTTAAATTTGCATTTTTGCCTAAAAATGTTGAGTTCAACAGAAAAACAACAACAACAAAAAAAAAATTGGTAAAAAATTTAAAAATGGCTTTTATTGAATAAATAATAATTTGAATTGCCACATGAAAAGAAAGTTCACTTTTAAATTACTAATTTTTTTAATTAAAATTAAAATATTGATTTCTTTTCTCTTTTGGTTATATAAATAAATTCAAAAATATAATAGAAGAATAACATTAATCTTAAAATATGTTCTCATGTATATTCCATATTTAATTGTATTTATTATGTAAATATAAAAGTTATATTCTTTATTTTCTATTGTTGTATTAAATAAATTTCTTGCTATAATTCAGTATAGTTTCTCATTAAAGTTTCTCATCTGACAGTCAAATATATTATTTTCATATTACATTATAATAGTTTATAAATGTGGAGATGATAATGATCAGAAAATATGACAGGATCTGCATTAAAACTTGTACTTGGTGTAAGCTTTAGTCTAATCATTATCTGTGGATATTATCAAATATAATAACATTTTTTGTTATAGTTACTCTACCTTGTACATGGTTGTCCACTGGTCATTATTGTTAAACAGATAATTATTTTTTTCTAAATGAGCATACTTATTTTATCTTTTTGGTGTTTCCATTACAATATAAATGGTTTTGGTGCATTAAATTATTAGGATTTTATTTTAAAATATCTGATATGTTATAAATTATTTATATGTTCTCTATTTCCATATATACTATTTTTGGATAATTATTTACTTTTAACTCAACTAACTTTGATTTCCAAATTCAGACTTCTTTTTTATTTACTAATATTAAGATCTATTTTTTTAGTTTATTTAATATTAACTTCTTAATAAATATTCACAAATATATCTTAAATTGTTCACATTTATTGTGCACAATTAATTGTAAATAATAATTTAATTTATACTGCCTTTAGTATTTGAGAATCTTTAATATTTTTATGGTGTTTTTCTTCTTCTTATTTTTAATACTACAGTTTTATTTCACGTCAGATATGGAATTCAGAAAGCTAAATTTGTCTTAAAACTGCTTAAATAAAATTTATAAAAACATTAAATCGAATTTCATTTTTATATAGGAATAAAAGCTGGTGAAAATTCCTTTACTAAATGTATTCTATTTAAGTAACAGTTAATATTTTATATTCACTGTATTGTTGACAGATTATTTTATTTCTTGCTTACATAAACTCAATCTCATTGTTATAATTACTGCATAAAGATAACTGATGGTATGAGAGACTCATGACAATTGATCTCTTTATTAAGTAACTAAAATCATGTAAAAATACTAAAGTAGAGAATGAATGATTGAAATTGCATAGACAGAAACACACAATAAAAGAGAGCATCAAAAATTGTACCCATCCTTTAATGAGTCAGCATCTTATTCTAGAAGGCATTAGAAGATATTCTAATAGGATACTGTTTATAAATTATTTGAAATTAATCTGCATATTAAAGTTCAATTCACTATTTACCACCCTGAATACTATTTATAACTTTACTTTTGCATCTGACTTTCTTTTTTAGTTAACGTCAAATAAATGTTTTTAAATGTTATAACCAAAATTTAATTTCATAGACAGAGGCTGATATTTAAACATTTTGGTTTAGGGATAATAAATAACTTCTGATATACAAAATAAATGGATTTTTTTCTATTATGTAAGCAAGCAGTTCATCTGTTATAATTCTACATTGTTTAGTATTACAATTAAAATTACCTGTAATGAATAGTGTTTTTATGTTGGGTAATTGTTCAGAAGCTAATGATATTCATAAGTATAGATGATTACAAGGTTATATTTTTATTAAAGTTTAGTGGAAAATTACCAGTCATTCTCTGGAATACTTTTAAAACCATTAATTACATTAGAGAAAAGCACATTTCTGTTTAATCTTTTTAGTTTTCTTTTGATTTGTACTCTACTATTTGATCTTTATTTTGTAAAATTGTGCAATTTTATAGTCTATTCAGTATTCATTTGTAATGAAAATCAGTAAATAATATATACTATAAGATGAATAGATATTGAATATTGCTAGATTAATACAAAAAAAAGAGAATCTATAAATAAAAAGATTGGATTAAATAAGAAAAGATCTTTTTTCTGCAGTGAATTGATAATGGTTGAAACTATTATTGATGACTATAATTGCCACACTTCATTTATTTATTGTGAGGTTTTCGGATGCGATATTAAATACTATATGGGATTTCTTTTTATAAAAAAAGACTGCTTTTCAGGTTTCTTTGGCTGTCAGTAATTAACAATTTCTTGCTTAAATCTAGTGAATATACTAAATACTTTTTTAAAGTTTATTTCACCATATTTATTACATTATTATTATAACATAATAACTGACTTGCATAAGAATTTTGTCTCAAAATCTTTTTAAGTCAATTCTAATTGAGTTTTTATCTAATAGCAATTCTTTACATACTTGGATAAATTGATAAAAATGCATTTGAATGTATCATATTTTTAATTATATTTTCAAGATATATTTTATGAACTATAATCTGTTTGAGAGTAAATTTGTAGATAATTGAAAAATTTGCTAAAACTACAATGAATTTAATTAGAATACTTATCAATAGATCCTATTTTAGATCTAATATTAAAACAATTGTTTTGAAATGTTTAGATTATTTATAGTTTTAATAAGATTTAGAAATTCTAAAAACATTTATCAGGATAATAAAATCGTTTTTAATTCTTGCCATTAATTATAGATTGTCTTTTTTTTTTTTTTTTATCAATAATCTATAATGAAATAAGGGGATGTTCGTGATAAGTTTAAAACATAAAAATGCACTTTTTAATGCTTTTGGAAACTCTTTTTATTTTTTGCATCAAATTATTAGTTGAATTGAAAAAAAAGTACTGTTTTATATATTTGAATCTAATTTTTCTATTTGTCCAATATTAAACCACGCCTAAATTTGACACCGTTTGCTAAAATAAAAGAGTGAATGAATATCAATTTTAATTCGTTTTAAACGATTAATTTAAATGTCTATTGATATTTAATCATACATTTGTAAATCTTATTTTCTTGCATATAAATAAAACAACTGACTCATCAATAAAAAGAAAATAAATTACTTTAAGCCTAAAATTACTATTTAGTTTATTTAAATTGACTAAGAGAAACATTTACTGTGGTTTACTGTTTTATCTTTCTAAGAATGATATCACTTTACAACTTTTCTATGACCTTATGTTTTTTATAAACAGGATTTTTTTTTCCCCCTTAAGCATTTTTTTATGTTGAATATATAACATTTTTTATATCTCTATGTATAAAAACAACATAGCCTAAGCTCTAATATCATAAAAAAAGTTGACATGGTTTTTAAAATGATTTTTTTTTATTATTATTTGAAAAGCAATTTATAGCAGATTTGTTCACTATAATGAGAATAATGAATCTGGTGGTTCAATTCATTCTAGATTTGTTTATACAAACAATTTCTGCACATTAGGTAAATTATAATTTGTAATAAGTTTGATATTTTTAGAGAATATGTTTATACATATCAATTTTTAATTCGTAACGTACACAGACGCGTAAGTATAACTAGTAATGTTATTTCTAACTTTTATATTATTAATTCTTTTTTTTTTCATTTGCTTATTTTTATATTAACATGTTTAAAATAATTAATTTGTTTGTAAAAAAAAAATACAACCAAACAACTCTGTGAAATGTAATCATTAGAAAAGGATAACATTTCAAAATAGTATTAAAATAAAACTTCCATTATGCAATCAGTAATGTTATTGAGTAATTCACGTTACAACTCCTCAGCTAATATTAATCAAAGGTTCATCAAATTGTACATGCAAAAATGCAAAGAACTTTTCTAATACATACAAAAAGTCATTTGAATAAATGCCAATTTTAACATTGTGTATAACTGAATAATAATGTTGTTTTAATTGTATCCATATGTATTTTGCTTTTCTTAATGATTTGCCACCACTCTGTGGTTTAATATAAGAGATTAATAATTATGACATTATTTTTACCTTAAACATCATGCAGAATATTATTATTAATTGATAATTACCTCTCAATTATATTAATAAAAATAAGTATATAATATAATAAAAATCTAAATAATATAAACATATCATTAAATATAATAATTTCTGTACTCATTTATAAATAAATTACTGTTCTAGCCATATTTTCATAGGATTTTTTGCTTTTAATTTTAATTAATAAAACTATATATATATATATATATATATATATATATATATATAATAAAACTATATATATATATATATATATATATATATATATATATATATATAATATACTATGAAAAAAGTATCTACCATTACTTTTATTGTATCTTATATATATAATGTAATGGAATATGTATATTTTTATCTATAGCAGAGTTCCCAACCTGAAGTACCCATAAACCCAGAGAATACAGAAAGCATGTCCAGAAGGTTTATATTTCAAAAATAGTTAGGTGTTTAACATTTCCAGGCTATTCAGTGTTGGTACTTGCTGTCAACCAGATCAATTCTCTTTTTGGGCATAGACACAGTGATGTTGCATAGATTTGATTTACTGCAAGGAATACCCAATTAAGATTTATTTACTAAATAAAGCTTTTATGAAAACTTAATAATTGTTTATACTAATTATAATAAATAGTGAGTAACAGATAATTTACTAAAAGCCAAGGGGGTACAGGGACCAAAAAGGTTGGAAAACCCTGGTTTATAACATAAATCATATGTAGTTATATTATTAGCAGCTATATTATCATAAAAATAATATCCAATAACTTTTTCAGAACATATATATCTTTAGTGAAATCAGTGGATAATCTTAAGTTTGATTTTTTTTATATAGTACCATTGTAATAGACAAATCTTCATTTTTTAAAGAAAATTATATTTTTATCAATTATTTAAAAAGTTGTTTAATAAATTAACTACCCCTAAAAGCTATACATTAGATTCTGAGCTACATATTATATATATTTGGATTCATCTATGTATGATTTATTATATTAATATACCAACATTTCTGCTAGGTCACACCAACCATAAACTGGGTCATAAATATAATAAAAATGGCCATAGAGGTGCTGTAAGCATTGACATAAAACAAAACTGAACATTTTACCACAAGAGAACAGGTATATAAAATTAAAATAAATTTAAAAATATTTTATATTCTTTACCCAATTGGTGAGTGATGTGATCCAGCTGAAGTGTTGACATATTAGTACAACACAAATTAATCTGTAAATATATTATTTATATCTATAGCCCATGAAAGCCTTCGTTTTAACATATATTGAAACAGATTTGTTTCACCTATTATATTCTATAATAGTATATTTTGTTGCCTTCAGATTGCATGAAATTTTTTAATTTAAAACATTGAGCGTGCTTATAACACAGCAGAGTATGTGTGTGTATAATCATCTTGTTAATTATAATATAAAAATACAGTCTTAAATATTTATATACGCGCATATTCATTTACATTTGTTAAAACTGAAGTAAACATAACTGCGTGTAGTTAAAATTTATATATATATAACAGAATAATAAGTTTAAATTCATAAAATTACTTATTTAATTTCCAACATTCATTTTAAATAATTTTCAAGTTAAATAATTTTCAGTTCTTTTGTTTGTTTAAAATTACACAAGCAGTAAGTTGTTTATCGGTTTTAACAATTCTAAAAATAAATCTTTAGCTAAACTTGACTCATTTAAAATTATAACTAAGACCAATTATAAAATTTAGTCAGGCATAAATTTCATTCTAAGTGCTATGGCCACTATTTTGGGAATATATCTTTTATCCCTAGATATAACTATGATGGTCAATTGGAATAATAGAATCTTAAGTCCAGATTTAACTCTACCAAATAATTTACTAAGTGGATATTTAGTTAAAGGCTAGTTCAAACCAGTCATCAGGTGATGTGGCAAGACTAAAAGTAGGAGGTAACTACTGTCAAAAATATAATATAAAAGAGGCCTGTAGTAGCCATCAATATCCTCCTTCATCATCCTTTTTTTTAGCTGTTGCTGTGAAAAAAGTTATATTTTGCTGCTGAAAATATTTTCTGAAGACCAGTGCTGAAAAATCATTAAAAGCTGTTTCTGCCATACTTTATAGCAAGCTGAATCCTAGAAAGCCATTACCCAAGCTGTCCAAATGATGATCATGTGCTAGAGACCAAAGACTGGCATCTGCTCTTCTCAGTCAAGCAGCTATCCATGAGAGAAAACACCAACCTCAGCCATGCCCAGCCCGATGATGAAGAAAGAAACTACACATGAAATTCCAAATGAGTTCCTTGAATGAAGTAATGGAGAAAGCTGCCACAGAAGTAAATTTCCTAGCTACATCCAGACTCAAACCCAGAGAAGCCCAGCCTAATTTGATAGAGAGAAGCACCTTAAAAAATGCTTAAAATACTTTACCGGTAAATCATTCTTCAGAATATTTAATTTCATAACTAAACTTATTCTACATGAAAAGCTATCTTAACTAATAAATCTTATAATTAATTATATCTTTAAATGTTACCCTTAACTGTTTATATTAAATTTATTTAAAGCTTAGAACACTTTCAAAATTCTTGCTTGATCGTTAATAATTTAAGTAAGCATAAGTTTCTAGAAAAACATTCAAACAAAGTTTCATTTCTAAATTCTCATTTTATTGATTGTTTTATGCAATTTATTCTTATGCCATCTATCTTTAGTTTAAGTTCATGTTTATTAATTTATGCTATGTCCATCGGAATGGAATTTTGTACATTAAATAATTTATTGGGGGAGGGGCGAGTAATCACTTTTTATTATATCAGATTATTGTAATATAAAGAACCTAGGCAAAACTCCCTTCTGAAATAAAACTATTATTTATACTAGAGTGAATCAGTTATTTATAATGCCCAAACAAGTTATTTAAAATGCATCTTTTGCTCAAGTTATTTAAAACGAAAATATTTTGCTAAAGTTATTTGAAATGTATATTTTGTGTATGTTATTTAAAATGCAGATTTTGCTCATGTTATTTAAGATGTATATTTGCATAAGTTACTTAAAATATTATGCAAGCTATTTAAAATGTAGGTTTTGCGTGTTATTTAAAACACATTTGCATTATTAGTAAGGCTTATTCTGATGAGTTATTTAAGATTAATATTTGAATAATTTAATTAAGAATCAATATTTTTCATGAGCTATTTAATAATTCATATTTTATATTATTTAAAAATCAGTTCGTTTGATATTAGATGGAAATTATACTATATATAATGTTCAAGTCTTAGTAAATCTTTAAATATGCTATAACTCCCTTTAATTAAAGATTAAGAAGCTATACATAGACTCTTAAATCAGATTCTCATTATCACCTTTATCATGTGATTTAATAATCTCCTTTTTGAACTGACCAGTGGTAGTAGTACTGAAAGAAGCTAAGATTTAGTGTAATTAATTTATAAAATATTAATTTAGCATTGCAAATGTATTGCTAGTTTGCATAAATATGCATATCTTCTTGCTATACATATAATGGCCTACATCAGGATCATTTCCATGTCAAGTCACACCTAAAAACTTTAGGCAACCATGACATTTATTTGTATTTAGCAGAATCAAAGTGTTCCAAAGGGCTTGTAAGCCACTCTTCTACTCACTTTAATAAAAAGGCTTCTTCAATTATAGCAAGCAGACCGGTTTGGGGAACCATTTACAAGGTAATAAACATCAATTAAGAATGCATTTGAGGCACATTTATCTGATGCTATAGTTTATAATGCACTAAAATCTGACATTCAACTGCCACACCTCAGTTAATCTTCCCTAGAATGTAACTTCGGCTTTGATCTGATTTGGAATCTGAGTTAATACATTTATCTATGTAGCAATTATATATAGCTCACAAATATCTTTATGATTAAGTTTAAACTTAGTAATAATAATATAATCTCTGTCATTTATCAAAAATTTAATCACTCTAACTGTTACTTATTTTCACCATATAAAACATAGCATAGGTTAGGACATGGATGGCATAAGCTTATTAAAAAGTCATAGACTAATTAAATCATTGGTAACCCTGAGCATCCATCACCTACATGTGAGTATTATATAAATTGCTTTTATGATATTATTTTATATCCCTGAGCCACTCATCTGCATGTGAACACTATATAAATTGCTTTGTAATATTATTATTATATAACCATGAACCACTCACCTGCGTGAGATCCCTATATAATTAGCTTTGTAACTTTGAGTCACTCACATGTGTGTAAGCCCACTATGTAACTTGCTGTAATATATTCTTCATAACCCTGAGTATTCACTCAACCACCTGTGTGTGAGCCAGCTATACACAATTTATTTTGCTTTATTATTTATTAAGTATTATATTAAATTTATGAAATATAAATTTGTCTCAGTCTTCATTCTTGCTCATTACCTTGTGAATCACTAGTTAAGTTATATAATATGTAATGGGGGGATGTCTCATGTTTTACTGCTTTGCTATTGCTGGAATGTGAATAAAGAAATATCGAGTGTAACCTCAGGCATGTCATTCACGATGGGTTGATTTGGAAGCATGAGTGAGAGAGTTGAGGTATGATCAGACATAGGATGTTACTATCCTTACTTAGTTAGCTTTTGGTTCTCTGACTCAGACTCTCAATCTGTTGAGCAAATGTACAAATCTGACCGTTACAATATATATAAAGTGACTTTTGTCAGAAATTTTTTGGAAATATAAATGACAAAAGTTACAATGATGGATGCAAGATCCATAAACTTTGATCTTCAGAATCTACTTTGCCATAACATTAAACAATGCAAGCAAAACTATAATATGTGACATGATCAGAGAATTTTGGGGATATTTATAGATTTAATTTTCTCTTAAATCTTTTCACTATAAATCAATGGTTGACAAAATTAAATTCCAAAAAATATAATATAATGAAAAATATCAGCTGCAGCATAATAAAAATAAACAAATGAATTTGATTGAAGCTAAGAAGTACAAAAATAAAAAAATACAGTGTGTTTAATCAAATATCTTGATCTTATTATAATAACACAACCTAAGAAAGTTCACTGGAAAAAAAAATGGGAGCCTTTGATTCCTCTTTTTTAGGCATTAATAAACCTGAGCAAAGCAAATCCATAATATCCCTTCCATCAGTTATTGATTGCCATTGTAACTGTTATTACTACATGATTATTTTTATAATAAATGAACATGGATGTGTTGCTCACCAAATTCATCATCTAGCATGTGAGTTTATTAGTTTTTTATCTCCAAGTTTAAAACTAAGAAACAAGTAGATTTATATTCTAATTACCTAATAGCTCTTAATTAAAATATCAGTTTTTTTTTGAAGGCAGTATAAATGTGTGTGTGAATGATCTTTTTTTAAAATAAATATTTGCAAATATGATAGGAAACAATATATTATGACCTTTATTCCCAGGAGATTGTAAACGTATCAGTCAACAACTACAGATGGGAGCTTAAAGCAAGTGTGCAAATAATTCCTTGATTTCAGATTAAAGCTGTCATTCAGTAATGACTTTTATTTAGATACTTAAAAATGCAGATTATTTTCAAATGACGGAAGATTGAATAATTGAACAAAGAACTTATAATATTAAATGGGACATAGTTGGACTTAAAGACATAAATGATTTAAAAAGTGGATATATTTCTTTACTACAAAGGCACAAACAAGGAAAACACATGTGAGTAGGATTTATTATAAATAAAAAGTGAAAGAACAATAGTGTGGAGATTTGTAATATATCAACCAGACAGGATGGAAAATTAATTATTCTAATATAATAGAAGATACTAAAAAAAGATAATTCAGGTCTACATCCAAACAATTTTTTATTGTGAGGAAAAAGTAGAGAACTTTTTTATGAATGCATAAAATGATTTTGATCACAAGAAACAATATTTAAAATTGTCATAGGAGTCTTTAATTCTAAATTCGTTGATATAAAGATGGATACATTTGATTATGCTAATCAAAATCAAAAAAAAAACAAACAAAGACTTGTGGAATTTTCAGGAAAAAAACTGTATGTTATAATTTTTTTTTGAGAAACATTTTAAATGAAAACAGACATGGAAGCATCCAAATAAAGTTATGACAGAATTGAATTCTACTTTGATTAACAGAAAGTAAATATTTCAAAACTATAATTCTTTTAATATATTTAACAGAGACCATGATTATCAATTAGTGAGATGTAAAATACATGTTAATGCAAAGCAAAAGAGCTGAAAACTATTAAGAAATATATCAGTATTAAAAGTTGATATTTTTATTCTTTAAGAAAGACTTTAATAAATTTAAATTAGAATATACAAATCAAATTAAAATGTTAATAGACTTTGAGGACAGTTTGGATTTAACTGAAATTGATAAGCAGACAACTAATACTTTATTAAAAATTGCAAAAAAAAATAGCTGGTTCAAAAAAGCAGCAACATATTAGTGAATTTTCTACTGAGACAAGACAATGTGCAAAGCAAAGAAAAAATATAAAAACTTTTACAAATGATCGATTATGAAAAATCTAGAGTTTTGTAAAATATTACAAAAAAAAGTTAATAATGATATAAGAAAATATTGTGAATTGACAAGATAGCTATAGATATGAATAATAAGTGTAAAACTATGAATAATAAGTGTAAAACAACATTTTGCTACTGTAAAAAAGTTGCACTATTAGTAAAATGAAAGATGACATAATGAAATGTGTTAAGTTTTCGATAAAGAATTATATAATAGTGATTATCAAGAAAATAATATTTTTATTACAATAGCTACATCTTCTAAGTTGCAAAGTATTTTAATCAGAGAGATAAGACTTGTAATTAAATCTATGAAGAAGGAAAATCTTCAGGAAATGATGAAACTATAATCACTATTTTAAAAGAAGCAGGAAAAAAATAGGAAAAAAGGTTCAGAAAACTATATACTCAATGCTTAAATAATAAAGTTAAATATGTTTAAAAATACATATATACAAGCAACAAAGATTACAAATTATAAAATTATCATAAAAAAGCCTTTTTTGGCAAATTATGTTTTTTGCCCTTTTCAATATGTCTCCATGATTTAAAACACATACAGTGACATCTATATCAATACATGAGAAAAGACAGATAAACAAATGGATATCTGATATGATCTATTATGGGATTTTTTTTCTTTCTTAATCCTACTAAAAAATTACTCTGTTATATATATTGAATTGATATATATCCACATATATTAATTAATTAACTATCCATTCTTTATCCATTAACCACTTATTATTCAACATAATGGATGTTTTGTATATATTCATACAGTTGTTTTTATTATTATACATGATATAAAGATATAACAGCTAATTGAGAAATATGGTAGTAATATTGATATTTAAATAAGATTAAAAACAAGATATTAAAAATTATTTATTCATCTGTGCCATCAGTTTTATAAAAATTTTCATCTTCAGTCCAAACTTTGGATTCTAAGCAACTGAAAAAATAAACTGGATTTAATTTTTTTAGTATAATCCAAGTATTGGAAGAAGTTATAGAAAGGTGACATTGAATATGAGTTTCTATTGTGTTTTGGATTTGTAGATTATGAAAACTCATTTGATTCTATATGCACTTTTATAGTGATTAAGTCATGCATCATCAAGATATAGATCTATGATATTGTCATAACCTGATATACATTTATCAAAGGGAAACAGCAGAAATTAGAATATATAGTGATACTACGAGTTTAACAATGCATTACATCAGTACAGAAGTATTAAGGTAGTATTTTGTGAAATAAAATGAAAAACTAAGGTAGTATATTGATGTTATTTAAGCCCTTTATATTTTTCAGATAATGTTATTGTTCTTGAAACTAATGCCTCTAAGCTTCAAGAAATTATTTCATGAGTTATCAGATAAAAGTAAGAAAGTTGAACTAAAAATAAAATCTAGGAATACTAAAATAATATTCAACTCCCAGAAATGAACAATAACAAATGTGTAGTCAGATTATTAACAAAGATTTAAATATAATGCATAAAATTAGTCATGTAATTAAGTTTGGATAGAGTGCTTTTGGTAGAAATATGCCTATGTGTGAATGGTATTAATAAATGTGCTACATCAGTTCTTAGTTATGGATATCAGATTTGGACACTTGAACAGAAGAGCAAATTCCAAACATTACTCTACTCAATAGATGTTTGCTAGAAGTAACAAGAAGAGACAAAAAATTAAATACTTGAGTGAGAGAACAAATAAATATAATATTGTAACCAGTTGGCTTACATAGCATACACTAAGATAGTGTATGTGCATATATATATGTAAAATAAAAGAAAAAGTAGAAATAAACACAGACAAAAATTATAGTAGATATTTTCTACATTTACTGAAATAAAAATAAATAACTCTGATTTAAAATACTGTTTTATAAATTAAACTTTTAAAATATCTGAATAAATATAAATATTGTAGTAGTAGTAGTAGTAGTAGTAGTATTAGTAGTAGTAGTAGTAGTAGTAGTAGTAGTGGTGGTGGTGGTGGAGGCGGAGGCGGCGGCAGTAGCAGCAGCATTATTATTATTATTATTATTATTATTATTATTATTATTATTATTATTATTATTATTATTATTATTATTATTTTGAAATGTAAAACCACCATACTTATTTTTGGAACTTTTTAATTAAACAAATTTTTTATCTATTAAAAATCCCCTAAGTAAAAACATGTATATAGATTCCAAGGGATTAGAGAGATAAAAATAAAATTCTGTTTTTAATCAAGGTGTTGTTATAACACCTCAGATGATTTTATAAAAAGAGCTGATAAAAAATATCAGCCAGTCTGGATAATAATTTTTGTAAGAACGGTCAGCTGAAAATTGGTTTCAATATTTTACTGCAACTTGATAAAGTACAGCAGTTGGTTTTAGCTGACCAGAGAATTTGCAGAATAGCTACCATAAACTGATATAGTTGAAGGCAAGATAATAGACTGTCTTCCTTAGCAGGAGTTTGAATTCACTTGGGGAAAATGACCCACTTCTTTGTGCTGTAATTCATAGCCTTAAAGATGGAACTGACAGCTGCTTGCCTGGAACAGTTCTACACAGATGTGAGACCAATTATGGACCAACATTATACATGGATTATACTTTTACTTGATGATGACAACAAGCCCAGAATTATATTTTTTCTGATGGGCTAGAAACCAAGCATACTAAGAGAAAGCTTGAAGAAATTGGTGTACTGATTCTACTGTTCATCTATGCAAGCAGGAAACCACACATAAATACATCACATGTGTATACAGTGAGTTGTATTTTTTTAAATATTCGTATAAAAGACATTTTAACTTCATAACTTAATGTAAAATTTGCTTCAGTCAAATGTTTAAAAGAGAGACGATGTGCTATATATATTTTGATAAGAAATAATTTTCATATTCATTAAAAAAAAGAATATATAATTTAAATGCAAGGATAATTTTGTTTGAATTAAAATCAAAAAAGCAAATCTTTTAAATTGGTCCAAAAACATTGATAATTAATCAACAAATACCTGTCAAAAAATTGACTATACTTTTGAGAACTTATAAATTGAAACTAATTTTAAATTGTATCTATATTTTGTTTATACACACGTATAGGTAGGAAATTTATGTATTAGAAAATTATAATATTATTGTAAAAAGTTGAAATAGATAAAAGTCAGTGTACATGCACACTCATATATGTAAAAATTTTAATCATTTATTGTATAATCATTTAAATACGTCTATTTTTCAAATGTACTGCACTCTGTGCACATATTTATATATATCAAAACCTACTTAGATAAAAATTGATGTCATTTATTATTTTGAAAAAAAAATGTATAATAGAAATTGGGCATCTGTGTGCACATATATGTAAACAATTGTAACAATTTGAATTTTGAATGGTAAATATTGTAAAACAATATAATAACTTTAGTTGTGTATATAATTTTGTATACTTTTCAAAGTCAGAACCTTAAAATAATTTTGTATACTTTTCAAAGAAAAAGCCTTATCCTACAAGACCTTAAATATCATTTTTTTTATTGTTATTAATAAATTTATTTAATTGTTAAAAATGGTTTCCATCATCTCTTGTTCACATACAGTAATAGAGCTTGTGTTCTCTGGGCTAGATTCAGACATGGATAAATGGGAATGTGTACTTAGTTCTTCGGCGCATCCAGAGATGATCAATCATCATCCTGGTTGGCGCAAAAGAGGATACTCTTTAAAGCCTGTGCACTATTATTTTTTATTTTACTTTAGTCTTATTAAAAATTTAAGTTTATAGTTGGCCAGTACAAGTTGCCTGAGCATTGATGATGATCAGCATGTTTTAATGTCTTAGCATTATTGTTTGATTCTTATGTATTCTGATGGATGGGCACTAAGCTGATGCATCCAAGTTATGTTTAAATAATTGCCCAAGCTGGCAAAGGCTCAATTGTTAACCTAGTCTACAGAAAACCCACTTCCAATCCAGTCACAAGGTTGACTGTTGATTCATATTTTTATTGTTCAAATCCAGCCACAAGATGGTCTGTTGATTTTATTCTGATTTATATTGTACTGATTCATTTATCCTCATTAATGATGATGATGATGAATGGTTATTTCTCTTGAGTATTTACTTACACTTACTTTTATTTATAATGCTAGTTGATATATGATTGCTGTATAGTTTTTTTAGCTGCTCTTCTGAGTTAGCTTCTGATCTCTCAATGTTCTCAGAGATTCTCTAATCTCAGTTTTATTATTAAATATTTATTTACTTATAAACACTTTAGTAACTGAAACACAGCCTTGTTATATACCTGTGTCTATATATGTAATATATAGGGTATATGAGCACATACTTTCAGATGACCCATCACTCTCCACTCTATCTAATAACACTGATACACTCAAGCACATACATGCTGAGTAAGATAAATAATCACCAATATACATATTTCATGCCAAACCAGCAGTCGTCAGTTGGTCCAGATTATCATCTCCCACACATATATATACCATAAGTGCTCAGATATATATTAAGATAGACAATCTTCATACTTTAATGGACAGGCTCCAATCTACTACACACTCCAACTCTTCAACCATCCATCCAATTGAAAATCTGAGATGAAATGCTCAAGGCCACCCTGAGACTGAGATTCTTGTCACACCCATGTTGACCTAATGTCAATTTGAACCCCAAATGTACATGACATAATCCATTTAATACATATGCAAGGATGGGCAGACATCTCTACAATGCATATATGTGCTTGAGTGTATCAGTGTTATTAGATAGAGTGGAGAGTGATGGGTTGTCTGAAAGTCTGTGCTCATATACCCTATATATTATAAACACTTTGTAAACTATTTATATTAAATCATTTTATTTGATTTTGTATGGACTGGGAGTGATGATGTTTTGCCATCACCCCAGTTCAATTTTACTTTCATCATTTCTATTGGTGACTGGGGTTGATGATGATTGTTTCCATCACCCCTGTTCAATTCCACTTTCCATCCACTTCTCAATACCCCCAAGGTAGTATATTGATATTATTTAAGCCCTTTATATTTTTCAGACAATGTGATTGTTCTTGAAACTAATGCCTCTAAGCTTCAAGAAATTATTTCATGAGTTATCAGATAAAAGTAAGAAAGTTGGACTAAAAATAAAATCTAGGAATACTAAAATAATATTCAACTCCCAGAAATGAACAATAACAAATGTGTAGTCAGATTATTAATAAAGATTTAAATATAATGCATAAAATTAGTCATGTAATTAAGTTTGGATAGAGTGCTTTTGGTAAAAATATGCCTATGTGTGAATGATATTAATAAATGTGCTACATCAGTTCTTAGTTATGGATATGAGATTTGGATACTTGAACGAAAGAGCAAATTCCAAACATTACTCTACTCAATAGATGTTTGCTAGAAGTAACAAGAAGAGACAAAAAATTAAATACTTGAGTGAGAGAACAAATAAATATAATATATATTATTTAAACAATTATATAACTGAAATGTAGCTGGGATAGACTTATTTCAAGAAGAGATAATATTACATGGACAGTTAAAATTTTTATTTCGATGCCAAGAAATTTTAAAAAATTTTGAAAGAGGCTACAAGTGGGATGGGGAAATGAAGTAAAAAATTTTATTGATGAGATATAAAGAAGAAAGCTAAAAATTAAATAAACTATATTAAACAAGGGAGACTGTCATCCTGCAGTGAATCATTAAAGATATTAATGGAGATGCTGATTTCTGCAGATCATTTTAAATAGTGTTTTTAAATATATATATATTTTAGAAAATGCAGATTCTTCATTATTAATTTAACCTATTTAAAGGCTAAAAATTAAGTAGAAAAAACCTTATCTTTTAATAATTAAGTTATAAATACATTTATTTAATAATATAAACAGCAAGCTTAAAAAAAACATTGATTTTTAAAAAAAATTCATTTCTATGTTTTAAAGTGTAGTGATAAAAAATGTTTGTTTCTCTAAATATGTATTTTTGTTGGAAAATAAACATATAAATAGTATGTACCATATAGTAATATATATCCAAGATAAAATTATATTTTATTTTTATGCGAGGGAATAAAATAATTAAATTCTTTAGCCTAAAATTAACACTTCAATACTTTTATAGATCCTACGCCAATAGATGGTTAACAAAATTATAAATAAATTTTACTTCCGATTAAAAGATTATCAATATGGGGAGAATAACCAGTAATTACCTCTAATTTGATATTAAAATACCAAAAACATTTACAATAAAAAGTTATGATTTGATATTGTTTCCATTTTTAACACACAAAAAATAATTATCCATAGTAAATGTTTTTTGGTATTTTAATAAGAATAAAGTACAGATAAAATATTTCAACAAAATAACGCTATTAGCTAATTAATATATGAAAACTATCGCAGTTGGCAAAAGTGTTTGTATAGTGTTTTTAGTGTTTGTGATACCTCAATAAAATAATCTAAAAATTTTAATAGACCATGTTTTTCGGGTGTTTATTAAGCTTTATTCATAGAGGCAAATACACAAAGTATTAGTCTGAATTTTTAAGAATCATTTTAATGTTTATATATCACCATCATCATTTTCAAGCATTATCAATCAATTTCAGGATGGTGGTCTCTCCAAGTTTATAATCCATCATCTGCAATCTCTCACCTCTCTTCTCGACATCACACCAGCACTTTTCATCATTTCATCCATCCATGCCACATGTGATCTCTTTCAAACCTTCTACAATCTCTTCAAATCAGTTTAAGATTTCCACTGTCAATATATTACCATCTCTTCCAACAATATGTCCAGCCCAATTCCATTTCACTGTCTAAATTCTTTCAATGATATTAGTAACATTTTTTCTTCTCTCATCCAAGTATTTTATTTTCAATTCCTTTTTGTTACTCTTGACATATAGTTCTCCATACTTTGTTGAATGGTATGAGGCTTTTGTATTGCTTTTCTGTTAAGTGTCCATGTCTCTCATCCATAAGTAAAAACTGGTAAAATGCATTTATTGAAAACCTTTTTCAACACATAGCTATATTTCTTTTTAATATTAAATTATTTCTACCAAAAGCACTCCAACCCTAGTTTAATTATGCTTAATTACACACACACACACACACACACACACATATATATATATATATATATATATATATATATAATGCTTCTATGTGTAATAATAATCTAATCAAAGCATTTGTAGTTGTTATCTTCTAATTCATCATTATCAACCTTTATTTTCTTCTTATGAGAAAATCCATTAAACATTACTTTTATTTTTTTAATATTTACTTTTAGTCTTACTCTTTTATATTCATCTCGTATCTCTTGCAACATTTCCTGAAACTCTAAAGCATTTTTGAAAAAAAAAGCAGTTATATCTATAATTCTCATTTACTTTTATTCCATTTAGATGCCCATTTTAAATCTCAAAATGCACACTTTTCAATGTTAATCTTTCTAATAGAATTGTGTAATTTACTTGTTGCTGTTGCATTTTTGTAAATATTTTTCCTGGATCTGTGCTTATAGAATCAAATACCTTTTCTTAATCTACAAATCCAAAGAATAATGGCACTTATATTTATTGGTCCTTTGTATAATTGTACTTACTATAAATTTACATTTATATATTTTTTAGTTGCAGTTATTAATTATTTGCCAAATAATTTTACAGAATCATGGATATTTTCCTATTAAGTCATTTTACATATCTTCATTTTTTTCCCAAGAATTTTTTTGAGTCTATAGAAATTCACATTGCTGTTTTTTTTTTTTTTTATCTATGCAGATATTTTTTTCTAGATTACCTTTTTATTTAACCACATTCAAGTCCAGTAATATCATTAAGCAAATTGTAAGTTCTACATTAACTTCATTGAAATATTTGTGGATATTATACATTTTGACTATTGTTTGTGCTTTTCTTAATATCTGTTGGATTGTTAGCTTTACATTACAACTTTAATGTCTTCTTAATCCTATGTCAAATTAATCAAGCAAATTATAGTCTTAAAATCACATATTTCCTAATACTCAAAATAAAGAGAAAATTCTGTTGCAATTTTAAAAGAATATTCCAATGTCCATTTTTAATTTAGACTTTTCTCAGATAAAAAAAGAATTCTATAGTTCTTTCTTCAAATTTCCTACATTAGTTTCCTCATAAAATTTTTATTTTCCCAATATTTCTCTATTTAAGCATTAAATCATTCACAACAATTTTAAAATATTTGTTCAGTTCAAAGACATGTTGACTTTTATAAAAGAGTCCTGCATTTCTTCTTTAGAGTAAAAACTTATTGGAAAAAATCCTTAATTTAATAGTTTTTATAAAGTTGAATAATTGATCTTGTTATTTTTCTCATATAACATGCATCTCCATAATGTTGCTCTTTCATCTTTTATTTATAATAATTTCCATGTTAATGTACATCATTTTTGTTTTTATAGTAACATATTTGACCTTCTTATGTTATAAATAAATCTTTTATAACATTGGCATTTAAAATTCCACCTTTTGAAATCTTTATTTATTTGAAAGAAATATCATTTATAGGTAATCAAATAAAGTGTTTTTATTTAAGGCAAGTTAACTACAGATTCAAGTGATTTTTAGTAATCTCTGTTTTCAATCCTAAATTTTTCTAGACCTGATGACTATACTGTCTGAAATATAAGGACCACAATATTATTTTTTTATTATAAATGTAAATACAATGATCATTTAGTCATAAAAACAAATACACATATATACTCCTCACTCCTCAAAGAAATGAACTGATATCTCAGTAAAAGTCATCAGAAACCTGGGAATGAAGGTCTAGATGTTTTGAGATAAGACTTAAATTTGAAGTTAAAAGCTGTAAATTAACCACTATGAATGATTTTCATTGACAAACAGTTCTTACACATTTATTACCATATGAATGTGTATATGGTAATTATAACCTCAGTGCCAAACATGCATGAGTAAATATTAGAATGTTATATTGTTGATATTTTTGTTAAATGTTTCCTAAGTGAATCAATGTAAATGTAATATACATATTGGATTTAATACACATTTCATAAAAAATAAATACTAATTAATTTAGTATAAAATAATGTTCATAAATCAATTTATAATGAAATTGCATTATTCTTAAAAATATTAATACAGACAGCTAAATGTTTTAAGATAAAAAGGTAAAAATTTTATAAGTCTAATATTTTAAACAATCCCACATACAAATTAATATTAAGGTATAAAGAGACCTCTCTGTTTTAAATACATGTCAAATATAAAAGAAAGTTAAATAATTGAGACTTATTAATATTTGTGAAAATGAAAACATATGAAATCTACTCAGTATACCAGAATATGATGTCATGGAAATATAAATTAGTGCTATATCACATAATAAAATCTGTCACAAGATTTTAGTACAAAAATGGTACCTTAAAGCTGTCTGTCAATATTGTACCGGTCAAAACAGTCTGCTCACTTAAGATTCAAATCCTAAGCAAAAGTACCTCAAATCCAATCATGCTCGAGATACACAGGTCTGGAGCAATCCTGATTTCTAACCTATTTGCCTATTCTTTGAATCTCTGACCCAATGAACAACAATCCTGATGATACAGTACAATTATTTTAATTCTGGGCCCAGAAGCAAAGTGGTAGAGCATAAGATCAGACTGGTGATGTTGATTGAGATTATAGTAGGCCAGGAATTACATTTATTAAAATTATCTTTATTAATTCTAAGTTACTAGCTAAAGAAAATAATTCTAAATACTAATTAGAAAATAATAATTCAAAATAAACCAGGATTTACATGAAATATATATTTAATAAAATATTGAGAAAATGCATATATATGTTACAAAATTGTTTCACTTTTGGAATGATATTGTCTATTTACAAAACGTGGGGTTTGTTTTTATAAAATCCCCTTTACATTAATTATTTAATGAATATAATTTTGTAGAGTGTTTTATAACTTGTGCGGAATTAATATACCAATTTAATAACACTTTACTAACAGAACATTGTGGATGCCTAAAATAAATATAAAAGATCGTGTCAGGTTTAGTAGTAAATGATTTATTTGATAAACAGGCAAAATATATGATCTCAATCACTTATCTACATTATGAAAATCATTATATATACTTTTATTGGCAGTGTTTGGAAAAGACGTCTTTGGAAAATATACATAAGAAACAAACAATGTGCTTCATTTATGAAAATACATGATACAAATTGATTTACGTCTATGGGAATCAATAAGTATTTTATAAGAAAGCAGCTTTAAAATCAACATTCCGACTAATTAGCATGTAGGCACATTTCATGAATGAGTCATTATTTCCAACACCTAGCGAAAGGTCAAACAGGCATAAATCCATTAACTAAAACAATATCAATGCTAGCATGTCATAAGAGAAATATGGATCTTATGGTACTTTGAATTCTTGAGGATGAATGAAGGTTGATATGTCTGCCATTTTGATGGCATGGTATTGAATGGAGAGGTTTGGGTTTGAAGGCCCAAAACCAGCTATATGGAACTTTTTCAACACAATCAAAATTCTATAAACCTCACATTCCGCAGGGAGTAGGGTGTGCTCTGATTATGAACGATTTTGAGAACTATGGGTGGAGAGATTCAGATTTCTGAGATCCCCAATGACAAAGCAATAGGGACATACATATGTGGAAATACCATAAGAGAAAGGAAAGATATACCAGTAGCATTGTACATGAAAATAAACTTAATATACTTTATTCGAAAGCCTGTAAATGGTTTGACTCCTGCACAATGATATATTTAAATAAAGAATCAGTCAGAAAATAACTCTTTAACTAAGACATTAAACTAACAAAATTTTACATTTAATTTCAATTCCCATATATGTATTAATTGATAAAATTAGCCCTCCAGGCAAATCAAGAAAGGTGCAATAACTATATTAAGGTTCACAATCTTTTAAAATGAAAATTTAAAGACAAATTCAAATAATGAAGTAAAATATGCATCCACAATAAAATATTTTAGATTAAAAAAATGTGAATAACAGATTTAAATATTAAACCAACCTAGTGAGCGATTTCTGTTACTAATGAATAAAACTTTACTAATAAATTTAACTAAAGCTACTGATACTTTCCCTATTAAAAAAAAAACCCTTATTAGACTTGCGAGATTGACTAATATTGGCATATTCAAAAAAATGAATTATATATATATATATATATATATATATTTATATATATATATATATATATATATATATATATATATATATACATTAAACAAAATAAGTTAAATATTTAAATGAGCCACACAAAGCTATATAACATGAATTAAGCATGAAAGAGCATAGTGAGAACTACATTATACTTGCAAGGGATTACAGAGAGAGAGTGAGTTTAAGAGAATAATTAATAGAAACTTATAAATAAATATATGAATTAAAATACAAAGGTTGAACTACATATTACAAATTATTAAGGCAGCTCTACATTAAGTGAGGTTAGCGAGTGAGTTTAAGAGAATAATTAATAGAAACTTATAAATAAATATATGAATTAAAATACAAAGGTTGAACTACATATTACAAATTATTAAGGCAGCTCTACATTAAGTGAGGTTACCTCCACATAGCAAGTAGATGTAGAATAGAAGGCAGATGCATTATTAGCAGTCAGCAATTGGATCAGGTAGTCATCTTGTACGGCCGGTTGGATGGAACATGGCAGCAGCAGACAAACAGTTCTCCAAGAGAAAAAGAGAAAGGTGAAAGACTCCTCTACTCAAACTTCATAGCACTTGAATTTTCCTGACTTCTTAAGTGGAATGATGAATCAATTTTTCTGGAAAATTACTAACTCAAACATTCTGAAATAATTTACTAACTAATTCAAAGTTTAATTACTAACTCAAAGTAACTCAAAGTAAACTGAAAGTAACCAACTGAAAATTAACTAAAACTGACTCCTTTTGTTCTATGGACATCTTTTATACACATGTTAATTCCTCCAAGAATGCAATTTCAGTTCCCAAAGCTATCTCTGTAATCTCTTGATTAAACAAAAAAACAACATTTAATTAGCAAAATATTTTTAAAACAGATAAGGCTTGAAATACCATTTGATATATTTTTGAAGATTTGAAAACAACTAACAAAAGACTTGCTTTTGATTTTAATTAAGATTTATAATTTTAATTAATGAAAACAATCTGAATTTAGATAAAGATTATTTCAGTATTTTGAGCCTTCCCCATTTTTCTTTGTTGTTACATTCCAACACTTTAATTAAATACACATATATAAAAAGATTGACAATTATATAAAGAAATGTTTAATTTTCATCAATAAATATTAATAAAATTATTGCTTCATTCATATATGTATATGCATCACGCAAATTACTGTTTCACTTTACTAAATTTAATTAATTTTACTAATTTCTCTAATCATTATGCATACAGTGTGTGGGTGAATAGCATATATTTATGGTGAAGTCTGAATTGCAGACCCCGCAGGAGGTTAGTATAGATGGTGACACATGAAGCTCGATAATGATTAGACATTGACTGCTTCAATATATATAATTTATCAAACAGTTGAATAAAAGTATAAAAATGTAAAAACATTCATTTCATGTGACAAAAATATCATATGGATAAAAAAATAATTTATTAACAAGAAGTGCAATATGGAATACACTGTATATCATCATAAAATATTCTAATACATATACGTATATAAAAATATGAATGAAATTACGTATCTCAATTCCAATCTTGGCATAACACATGATGAACCTTTGAAATAGTTGTTGGTCAATTTACTTAATACCTTTTATTCTATTTACTATATAGGTAAGTTTGACCGTTGTAACACTAATTGCAAAATATGCTGAGCTCATGGATTATATTTTATTTCAATGTACTAAATAAAAAGCTATATATGTAGTTGTATGTTTGAGAGGAGGAATTTTTTTTTAAATTATTTAATAATCACTTGAAAACTAATATTAGACGTAATGTAAAAGAGAGTTTCAGAAAAATACAATCTTCATAGTCATAAAAAAAAAAATTCAAACAAAAATTAAAAATCAAACAGCTGTTTCTAGAAAAATAAATTATTGCAATATAATATTGAAAATAAAACAATCGTACTTTTAAAAATAAAATATTTAATGCAATAAATATAAAAATTAGAGCCCTTATTCTGCCTCTAAGAATTATGCTGAGAAATAACTAGGAGTGCGTCAATTATTAATATTTTGAATTCTGATTAATTAAGAAAAAATGTTTTTAAAAACAAGTTATTATAACTTAATAATTTTATTAACAAAATGTTATAAATGCAAAAGTAAGTAAAAATATGAAATAAAATTAAAAATTAAAATATCGCTTTAAATAAAATTATTTTTGGGCGGTAGTTATTTTAAAATCATTCATCCAAACATTTTGCTGGTTCGTTTGTAATTTTTTTCGTTTCAAGCCTTAAACATTTCAAATGAATGTTTATAGCCTTCTCCTTCAATTTTTTTTTTCAAAGAAAAAAATTAAATATCAATACATTTCTATCTTTTAACTAAATGACTATATAAAGAAAGCTCCCAAGCAGAAAAAAAGTCAGTATTTTTTCACTGCCCCAGTGAATGGTTGAGAGGATAGGTTTTGTAAATATCATGCCAATTTCTAACTTTTCCTACTTTTCACAAATTGAAAGCACATTGAATAGATATGATTTACTGACTAAACTAACATAAGTTTAAACCTATACAAACCAAATGCACTTTATACAATGAAACAGTGTTTAAGCAAAAATGCATTGATAGAAGAAATGATAATTTATTTCTAAAGAGTCTTAAAATTTTTAAACTAACAAAGAAATATAACAAAATGTTTAAAAAAATTGTGAGAATTAAAAATAGTTTTCCAAAAGGTGAAGTATTGATTTATTTCTTTTGAAGTTTGACTAGGGTAACAATAGTCATTTTAAATGACTACAGCTTCCTCTCCACATGGTAAGAACAATATTCCACATTCTGGGGGTGCTGTTAACTGACACCAAACTCAGAAGCTTATTGTGAAAGCTGATATCACTACGACTGGGAAAAGGTTAATGTGATTAGAAAGATAACTGTTAACATTTTTCATTTGTCATTATGCCACTTTTTTGAAAACCATTATTACAAATATATTCTAGTATTGTTTTTTTTTTTTTTTAAAAAAAAAGTTAATGATAATATAAAATAAATTAATAATGTAATTTATTTATAATTTGAAGCAATAATAGAACTCTTTTATAATGTAATTTGTATTGTTTTTAGTATTTTTTAAACATTATCCTAAATTTAAAAAAAAAAAAACTATTGTGCATTAAAACAAGACCTAGATAATTTTAAAATAAAATAATTGAATATATTGATTATTATATTAGATAAATAAGTACTCAATAGCACTTATTCGTAAGATTGATTACAATATTCTGATTTAAACATATAAGATTTTTTTTTTTATTCAAGCTTAGTATTAATCTAAGAATGTTTAATTCTTTAGTACACCTTTTAACTCCAGTGGTAAACTGTCCAAGGCATTGCAATTTTTTCTATAATCAGTATAAAAGTATATAATTATTGGTAAACTTTAAATTTAGCTAAATTTCTAATTTACAATATTGAAGTTAATGCATACATAAGTTTAGATAGTTAATATCTGAGATTTAATGTTAAAATAGTGCTTAAAGATATTTTTTTAAAAAAATAGCTTGTCCCAGTAAATTTAAGAATTCTTACATCATTTCATAAACAAACGATAAACTATAATTCCAATCAATTGTTCAAATTCAAATTTATTTACTTTCTCATTTTTGATAAATGGGGTCCTAACTAATATTAGACAGAAAATAAAGTCATAGTTTGTATGGAGATTTGGTTAATCTTTAACATTTTAATAAATTCATGTATACGTATGAAGTATGTAATATTTTGATATCCCTGTAGTATATATTATTTATAAATATATATAGCCAGATCATGAAAGTGATAAAATTGTTATAAACATTTTAAAATAATCAGGCAAAAATATTTAAAACATTACTTAAATAAATCATTTTTTATAGCGCGATGTTTGTAAACTGTAATATTTAACACAGCATTACGCTGTTGCACATGCGCTTTGAAGATTTTAACTATAAATGAATGAATACTAACACTCAACCACATGATAAAGTCTTTGGAAAGCGCATGTGCAACAGCGTAATGCTGTGTTAAATATTAAAACATTATTGAAAAATCTTATTTAAAACATTATTGAGAAATCTATAGATATAAATGATAAATTATACTTGATGAATGGGAAAATGCTGAAGAGATATTAATTTTTAAAAAAATCAAAAGTAAAATAGTAAATTTAAATATTATCAGATTAATGACTAATAACATTACTTACACAAAAACTTTGGATATGAGACAAAATAATAAACTGGATTTAAAAATTATTATAACTCAGTAAATCATATTCAAATATTAAAAGAAATTAAAAAGATATCAGTAAGTAATAATTGCTGTTTTGCAATGTAATTGTGGATTATGAAGAGACATTTTCTTATATGTATTTGTGATGAAATTAAAGCTTTGGAATATCAAAATGTAGACATAAAACAATATTAAATTTTTAAAAAATGTATCAAAATGAGTAGCATTGATAGGATTATATGATAAAATTTAAAAAAAAAAGAGCAACATTGATAAGGCTGAATGATAGAGTGATTTTATTTCTTTAAATATTTACAGAAGTTTTATGGGAAGTATTTTTACACCAAAATGGAGAATTAACAAAATAAAAATAAACTGAAATTACTTAAGTCCATTACATTTTTCAGATGATATAATTATGTATTTATAAGTACTGAAATTTAAAACTTCAAAAAATCTTACAATAGTTAACAGATGAAAACATGACAGAGTAAAATAATGCTAAATATTTTGTCAAAAAATAAAAATTAATAGAAATGAATTTGAAAAGTTAATGATTAAAAATACTTTTTAAAGATTACTAAAAAAGGGAAAATGTAGTGAATGAAATTATTCAGTGAATTAAAAGTGAATAAAAGTTTTAATGTAATAATTTAACATTAAAGAATACCTCTGTGTTTTTAGAAATAAGTCATAACAATGTTTTACAATGCTTATTTATGGATCCAAAGACTGGATATTTAGTAAAAGATCATACAGAAAAGTATGGAGAGATGTATGCCAGAATTAGCAATAAAATATCAAAAACAAAAATGAGTGAGTGTAAGAGTAACAAGTATTATTAATGCCATTGAAAGAAAAAAAAGATGAAATTCGGATTAGTTTGCCATGTTGCTGAAAAAAAATGGCAATAGATAGTCATTATAAGTAATGTAAAAAATACCCCATATAAAGTGGATAGGTATAAAGTAATTTATTGAACTGTTGAATACAAATTATAAATTAAATAATTAAACTCAGAAAGTCTTAACCTGAAGTGTATTACTTACTAATAGTTGAAAATAAGGGTAAATAGAAATATACAAAAATCTCAAGTTGAATTTTGACCAATTATACTAAATGGACTTTTTTATTAAACTTGTACATAGTTATTTGGGGGGGGGTCTCCAAGGAGAGAAAACCACTATAGCTTGAATTAAACAAAGAAGCTACTGAACAACATCTTCATATGTTTTTGTTAAACAGCTAGTTAGCTTTACCATCAATGTAACATTGAATGAATGATTTTTTTTATAATTTTACTTACTTTGTATATAGTGAGAATATAATTGATGTGTGCCTATCATGGGAGGGGTTGGTGTAATGAATATATTTAATTGTTAATATGATACTGATACACACACACATGTATATAATTTTTTTTTGTTGTTAAAAGTTTTTCAATTTTTAGCTCATTTGTAAATAAACATTGTCAATTTGATTCTCATTAAATGTTCTCTAGTTTGTCAAACTTATTTCTCCATGCACTAATCAATTCACCACCATATATACATGCTCATACATATTTTTTATACATTATAATATAATAATATGATTAAATGGGTTTCCTACTTGATTGAAACCCATATGAACATACTGTAATTTTTATCTAAGCCAAATTTATTGCTGAAGAGAGACAATTGCAACATTCTCCTTGTGTTCAAATTCGGAGGCATATGTGGAATCTGAAATAAGGGTTAAGTATGGATGAACTAGTCTAATATGTGTTTGGATTTAATGTGTAAACCTTGAGCTAGCCTATTGGAAGTAGGCATAATTATTTGTTAATTACATCATCATGTTATTTTTTGCATCCTACCTGAAAACTCTAGGCCTGACTGCATAGTTAGATGCATCCCCCCTCTTCTGGTGGACCAACCATAGATTCCATTACAATATATATATATATTAGCTTCTGATGCTGATTCTTTGCTCATTTTCTACATTAAGTAAAGCAATGTTTTTTATGTTTATTCTATTATTCCTCATTAGTTCAATACAACACATTATATACCATTGCAATATAAGTACATCTATTTCTTCAAAGAAATAAATCTGTATATGCTACTAAGATAAAACAAATTTAGGCAATAAATGATTTTTAAAGCTCTGGCTTGTAAATGATATCAGTAACATATTTAGACTCATTTATTTTATTCTTAATGTTACATATTTTATCAATTGTAAAATCATTTACATGCTCCATAAAATCATTAGTAAATATAAGTATATATACATATAACACAATAAAAATAATGAATATAATAATAATTAACTATTATATACAATCTTTCAATCCACAGAAGCACTTTTGGTTAATTACTTAATCCTCCTCAACTGTCATTAACCCCAAAAAACATAAAGCAAATGTCATCAACTTAATTTCTGAATTTTAACAATAAGAGCTTGTCTATTAATTATATTTTTTTTATTTCTATTTATGAAAATTGCCTTCATAATTTTTCTTTTATTGTGGTTTTTATCTTCATGAAAAATCTTAATACTTACAAGATCAATCTTAAATTTATATTTACATGTTGTTTTTTTTTTTTTTTTATGATCCAAGAAAACAAGCAGTTGTTAAATCATTATTATTTTTACTTTTTATAAACTTGTATAACAAATTCATGTTCCCTTATTCTTTTCTCACTACTGAACCTCAATTCACCTATATGTGATAATGTACATCCACATAAATTTGATACACAACTTTACTTTTTTTGGTTAGCAACTATGACACTTTTAGAATTATTCACTAATTTATTAAAGTTATTTGTAACACAAAATAAAACATTAAACACATCCTTATATATATATATCTTAAAAAATTTCATTGAGCATTTAAAATATATTGAATAGATATCCATTTTTATTGTCAATCTTCAACTCTTTTAAATCATTATACTTCTTTTTAAATTGGCATAAAGTATTATAAATCTGTTCAATCTTATAACCAACTTCAAGCAATTTCTTTGCAAATATTTCCATATTTTTTTTTAATTTATCACTTTGGTAATGACATAATTTTTCATTACAAACAAAACAGATTTAAAATTTGACATGTTAAGCATATTTGGCACTTTTGACTTAGAATTTATATTTCCCATTTTTTGCTGTGGTTTGATTACTTATAAAAGGGGATACAGGAATTGTAAATCAAAAGTACTAATTATGCATGCAGTGATAAGTTTTGGATGTTTTTCATTTCATAATAAAAAATTATCTCATTGTCAAGGTGATAAATTAAAAATATTGAAATATTTGCAAAGGAATTGCTTAAAATTCGTTATAAAATTTAACAGATTAATAATCCTTTATGTCAATTTAAAAAGTATAATGATTTATACTTTCAAGATCAAACTTAAATTTATATCTACATGTCCTTTCATGATTAAAAAAAAACAAGCAGTTATTAAGTCATTATTGTTTTTACTTTTTACATCTCTATACTGCATCTATATATGATAAAATACAAACACAAAAATTTGATAGACCACATTACTCTTTTGCTTGGCAGGTATGGCACTAATTTATTAACATTATTTGTAACACAAAATAAAACATTAAACACATTTATATATATATAATTAAAAATTTTCACTTGAGCATTTGAAATATATAAAATAGATATTCATTTTTTATTGTCAATCTTCAATTCTTTTAAAATTCTTCATGAAGAGAAAACTCCTAAAAAAATTAAAAAGGCAATTTTCATATATAGAAATAAAATAAAAATAATTAATAGACAGTCTGGTAATATTAAAATTCATGATTCCTAGGATTGGAGTTGATGACATTTCCTTTTGTTATGTTTTTTGAATTTAATGACAATTGAAGAGGGTTTATTAATTAACCAAAAGTGCTCATGCAGATGGAGAGACTGTATATAATAGTTAATAACCATTATATTTAGTATTTTTATTGTTGTTACAATATTATTTTTAATTAATGGAAATTTTATTTATATTATATATACACAGATACATGCTACTCTTTTAAATATGATATTAAAATGAAAAATTATGCAATAAACAAAAAATGAATTATACTTAAATGAATATCTAAAACTGTTGAAAATTTTAAACATTTCTTATTCAAATTGTGTGCTTTCAATTACACTTTTTAAAAACATGTTAGACAATTATATATATATAATGATAAATAATATTTTAATATTGAATAAATATAATGTCATGTGAAGTATACCAACTCTATTCATATAACAAACAGAATATCATTTTACAGTTGATTGAGATCTGATTATCTATAAGAAATTTCTAAGCAAAATAATTTGAGCTGCTTTAAAAAGTTTCCAAGTTTTATAAGACTCAAACCTTACATCATAAACATAATAAATGAATATGCTTACCGTTCTGTTAATTAATAATAAATTTATTAGGATTTTCTTAATAGACCAATTTTAACTCCTAAGTTTTTACTTAAGATTACCATCACTTTATACCAATAATAAACATCAAAAACATATATATCATTTTCAAAACTATAACTTAAGTTAAAATATATATGAAAATCATAGATTATTTTTTAGGATTCTACAATACATTGAATGCAATGTCATCAAATATATTTTATATACTGATGTGAAAATTATATGCATATCTCTATAGTGTGCAATGGTGGACATAGATTATTCAGAAATTGATTTGCACATTCATAATATAAAATTTGTTATTACAGTAGTTATACTTTTTGTGAGTAGCTTTTGACAAATAATTAAAATTCGTTTGTTGCTTATCATTACAGTTTTATTAGAATTAATTTTTAATTTTATTTTCATTTAAAATCTCAGTATGGCTGATAACAGAAATAGCATTTATTTAGATGTCTTAGTGTGAATGAAGAGTTTGATATAAAAACATATTAAAGTTCATGTTGTAAATATACAAAGAAGATATAAAATGGGTAAAAAGAGGAAAAACCAAAGCAAATGATGATCACAGGGTTGTAATATTCTGTTGAGGTAATCTGAACTTGACTTCAGTCTGATAATATAACATACATATATAAAAAAAAATGTGCATTTTAAATAAGTAATGCTTAACTTTTTTATTCATTAAAAAAGAAGAAAATTCAATCTTGTGAAATATTACAAGGACATTCATTTATATTTGAAGGTATGCCATTTGTTAAATATTTTCAACATTTTACCATTACAAGGACAAATTATAATTCTGAATCTCTTTTTTTTTACTAAAAACAATTAGGAATAACTTTAAGTAGCACTAAAATCAAATAGTTTTCAAACAGTAAAGAAATAAGTTTATGTAGTTTATTTAACTTTATCACTAAGTAAAATGCAGTAGGATATAGTTATTAGCATTTCACCTAAAATTCAAATACAGGCAAACTTTAAATGTTTTTAAAACACTGAAAAGTCCAACTAAGCCAAGATTGTTTCATCTAGCTAGGCTATAGTCATTCATTCAGATATCTAGCTGCTCCTTTGGGTATTTACGTTATTATTGAATGAAAATTTTTTTAAACATTAATAATTAAGAACTAGACAGCCTGATAACAAAGGCTCTCGTTTTTCATTTTTTATTTTTGGAAGGCTGTCAGAGAATCAAGAAGCATTTTTTTTTTTTGCACTGAGATACTTAAAAAATATCTTATCTTGCATTTCTTAGACATTATCCAAAGAAAGATTATCGAGGAATATTTTTTGATTAAGAAAATTAACAATTGAAAATAGTAGAAAATACTTTTATGTATAAATCATATAAAGTATAACACACACACACAAACTACATATAAGAAAATGCTTCAAAAAATTTACCTATAATAAAAATATTGGCTTGTTTATTTTCTCTATTATCTATTTAGACAAATTGATAAAAAAAATGGCAATCATTTCATAAGCATATTTTTGAAAATAAAAAATATATATTTTGTTAATCATCCAAATGCTTTTTTAAGAACTATATTAAATGTATTGTTATTAATTATCACCAGAGATTCATTAATGTTTGGGAATTCTGCATTAGATTATTTTAAATATCACTTTAAACGAATCGGCTTTTATAATAAATTCAAAAACTGCATCAGAGTCTAAACACTAGTTTTAGTAGATAAATTCATATAATATTAATAGCACCCAACTATAACCTTTAGTGTGAACCTAAAACTTTTATTGTTATTGCCTTATGCCATTTTTTTCTTTTTTTATCTAGTATGTTAATCTTTAAATAATCAACAAACACAAGAAAATATCAGGTTTTTTTAAAAACTAATATCAGCATTTTCAATATTTTTTTTAAAAATTTAATTTACCTTCTAAAATAGAATAAATAAATCATCGGTCTGAATCTGTTTTCTAATTAAAAAAAAACATTTTGTAATTTATTTATAGAATTTAACTTCTAGAAGGGTTTACATTTTTCTCAAAGCATTAACAGTAGAGAACACTCGTAAACATTCCAACTAGGGGGGGGGGGGTAATAATAACAACAAAAACAACAACAGTAATAATAATAAAAATAATAATAACAATAATAATAGAAATAATTTTTTATTAAAAGTTGAAAAAGAACTATATGTAAGATTAATGAATGGTAAGAAAATATGATAAGATAAGAAGTTGAAAGTAAAAGCTTAATAACATTTGACTAGATTTTCATCTTTCAGTAAAATAAGAATGAGTAAAGTTTTTTTTTTTTTTGATAATTTAAGAGATGATGAAAATATACAATATTATAAAACTATAATAATAAGTGGCTAATCAATATATAACTATATCATATAAGGCACTAATGCATTCATTAGTAATGTGATGAAAAACTTTTTAGATATAATTATCAATTGTGCAAAATAAACAAAGAATCACAATAGACCAGTTTGTAAATGTTTAGTTTCCAATAGAAGGAACCTTATCTTTTGCTGGCAACAGCGCAGCCATCTCAATATCATGATTCATAATTCAAAGTTCAGCAAAATACTATTTACATAATGATAAATATATATATATATTTTTAAAAAAAATATATGTGCACATGTATTAAATGCACCGCATTTACTTTAACACGAAATACGAATTTAATTATTTCCACTTTTTATTTAAATCTATGAAATCTGAATAAATGAATTAAACAGATTATATAATGTTTTTATTATATGCTGTACTATTTAAACTTATACATATCATTAATTTTGGTGGATTTAGAAAAAAATATTATTAATAATTCACACACACATGTAACTAGTATACATATATTTGTAACAATAAATAATCTAACTTAATGTATCTAAAATGAAAATGGAAAATCTGTATCTTCCAATGAGGTATGTATAGACTAGCAGTTAAACATCAACAAATTATGACAAGAATAGAATGATACCATTTATTTTTTTAACTTGGATGCATTTAAGAATAAATTTATTGACATTGTTATAAATCAGAAAGTGGAATCTATATATTGGTTTGATTTAAATACACCATAAATAATCTGAAATTACTATTTAACTATTCAGAGAATAAAAGCAATAACTTATTTTTAATAACTCTTAAATACATGACTCATTAAGGGTTGCAGATACATTTATTTCAATTTCAGATACATTAAATTATGATTATTTATAGTTACATTTATTAAACTGATGCTTCATTTGATGTTTAGGGATTGCTAAAAATAAGATATTGATTTTATCTTTGGAATAGTTGAATAGTAATTTCAGATTATTTACGTTGCACTTATATCACAATTTCATTCTCTGATTTACAACAATGACAATAAATTAATGCTTAAATACCATCAAAACTAAAAAATAGATGACATCATTATAACATTTTCATAATTTATTTACATTCAACTATTAGTCTATACATATATCATTGAAAGTTTCATTTGCATATCATATATATATTATATTATTATTACTATTTGTGGGATATTCCGTGTAGTGAAGAAGCTAAATGCTGACGTTTCAGTACAATATTGTACCAGTCAAAAAACGTCCACCACCTAAACTGCAAGTCGGATCCAAACTCAGCCAAACCAAACTAAATTCAAACCCAACTCACCAGCTCAGATCAATGGATGATCTAAATTGACAGCACAGTGCCATGCTCCAAGGAACTAGCTCAACGGTTGGTGAGGATTAGAGACCCCTGAACTGATACTAATATTGGATAATAAACTGACAAAAGATAATTTTAAATTGAGTCATATGTATATGTTCGGGTTGCCAACACAGACAGCGAGCCTTAACTTTAAATAATTATTGAATAAAAGACCTAAGAAACCAAGTGTGTTAATAAAATATTTTAATATTATAGTAATGGTTTTGTTCAATTTTAAATGATGATTATATTGATCACCTTTAGCCTTAAATAGAGTTTATAATTATAATAAGGATGGCAGTTTCTATTATATGCCAATGAGTATTACACAATATTATGGAATTCTATATGTCTATGCCCCCAACAGGATAATAAAGGCAGATAAAGGTATTTAGTGGTGATGGAAATTATGATTCTTATTTTATACAGAAGAATGTGAGATTTATTTTCACATTCACAAATCCATTCATGAAGAGCAAAATATGTATTTAAGGCATAATTTTAACCTTTACTAGAAAACTTAATTAATTTGAGACAACTGAGAATTTGTTCGACTTTAATTGAAATCACTTCATCACAAATTACGAGCATAAGAGCAGGTTTTACTGGAACAGAGAGGTAATGGTGCTGACAAATTATGAGTTATAAATGAAAAAAAAAAGATAATCACTGGTTGGTGGTTTAGGTAGTATGGCGACTTGTATCTGACAAGTCTTACTGCCCTTTTTGGAGATGTGAAACATGCGGAATACCAGGCTGAGTCATAGCTATGAACCTTTGGTGTTCCAAATTTAACATGAGTGAGGGAGGAAGTGCTTTCTTCCTCTATAATTTAAAATAACAGTAATATCACCACCGACAAGCCTATGGAGCAAAAAGATTGCCCTATGTCAGCAACGTTCAAAGATGATGACTTGATAGTCACCATTTGAATAATAAAACCCAATTTATTATAGAATGCTCTATGTGATGACTTGATCAAATTAATTAAAGTCAAATGATCTTTTAACTAAAGTTATTTTGAAGCATTTATAAAATTATATTAGTTATGCCCCAAACATCATGCCCCTTTTGAATATTAATAGATAGTAAAAAACAATTTGAATTAGAATATATTTATTTGATTCATTTATCGACCCTTTTGCAAAAACATTTTAACATTATATATGAGTAAATAAATATTTGTGAAATGAGAAAATAGCTGGGGCATAGATTAGAAATGGAGCTAATAATTTATTATTAGCCAATTATAGAAATAACAACATTTAATAATTTATTTCGACTCAATGATTGATAGAATGGGTGAGAATTACTATCAGAATTAATATTATATTATTTGCACAGAGCAAATAGAATAAAGGAGCTCATGGAGTCAAGGATTATTGGCATATAATTAAAAATAAACAACATTAATAAATCACAAATAAATATATATAATATAATAAATGAACTGCCATCATAAAAAAGGAAAGTTAAAGACTAGAGGTTGAGAGAATTACTATGAATTTAAAAAAACATAAATAAAAGAAAGTTTTGTACAGATTTACATTAAAGAATGAAAAGAGCTCTTAAAGTAAAGTTTGAAACTGGCCAGAAAGTTACGGTTCATTATGGAAATATATTACCATTTCTTCCAGGGCTGATTCCTTAGTTTACACATCCAAGTTGGTAAAATGTAGGCACACATTTAGTCAATTATGTGAACAGCATTTGGATTGATGTTTTATGATTTCGGCAGCATGATTGGTCTGGAAAAAGGTTTAGCAACTTCATTGAAGATTTTCAGGAAACTTCAGGCACAGTAACCAGATTCCTGACATTTTAGCCCCTCACTGTGATAGAAACACTATTTGAATTCATGATTTTAAACACACAGACTTTAATGGCACTTCTCTACAACAAAGATGGCTTCTCCCTTCTCCAAACTTTTCAGAGCTATTAATACTGACCTCTGATGCCTTCTGGCTAGCGCTTCTTTCATTATCAATGTTACAAAATTTACTAGTTGTTTTTAAATACATTCCTTCAATAAGGCTCTCAAACTCATTAACTTGAATTCATTTTCTAATTAGAAAATGAATTCTTAAAATCAGAGAAATGATTTTAATTAGAAAATCCTTACATATTAAATACTTATCTTTTTTTCTAATTAATAAAACTTTAACCATTGTTTTGGAAAGGGAAAATCTGAAAGCTTATCTAAAGAATGTAGCTTTTAATCACTAAAATTTTAACAAATTATTTAAAGTAAAATCAAACATTCCCGATGCAATGAAACTTTCGAACAATTATATATATTTAAATATTTATAAATATATATGCACAATCCACACAGTTGTAATATATATAAATTGATGAATAATTTTATTATGAATTTATTAATAGCATTGATTAATTTACACTCAAACGAATTAATTTTAACACACATGTATGTAATACTTTTTTTTATGGAAATTAGTGTGGACTGAATGTATAAAGCCCCATTGCATCGGAAATTTAAGGTTAGTACTAAGGTTTGAAGTGGGCTTATGGCTAGATGTCATAAAGCTAGGATGAACTCAGATCCGACTGCTTCAATATCAAGTACCTTCCTCAGAGCATCGTCTTTCTCAAATCATGAGAAAGAAGCTGCTCTGAGGAAGGTACTTGATATCAGCATTTAGCTTTTTCACTACACGGAATATCCCACAAATAGTAATAATAATATGACATCTTTTATCCGTGAAAATATTAGAATTAATATATATATATATATGTAATATTATCAAAAAAATAAACCTCTACAAATAATCTGTGAAATTTAATATAACACCCTTTATTTTCACAGTTATTTGCGACAAAAATAGAATCATTTATTTTCAAGATTTTATATGGACACTCAAACAGGCTATAATGCAATGAACTTTAAATTTAATACAGTGACGATATTAATATAGACTCACACAAATCAGCTTGTAATCTAATTTATAAATACAGAGGTAATTTTTCATATTTACTGGTATTCTAATCTGTTTAGGCATCCATATAAAAGATGGAAAATTTATGGCATCACAAATTTTGCATTAAATATGAAAGTACAATTACATTAGTGCTATATCTTATATTATTTAATGTTATTTAATTTACATATTTAATTTACATAATCTGAATAAAATTTAATTATATAATTAGTCGCCTATTAAACTAATAAGTATACTATCTGATGGACCAGTTCTTACAAAATAATTATCATATTGTGAATCAATTGTGAATTTATATATGAAGAGATATTATATTATTTGAAGAATAAATAAACTGCATAGAATTTAGTATCATGAACCATATTATATCAGTTAGATACAATTATACCATCAAAGAATATTTTTAAAATTTTATTATGCATCTACTCACACTTAACATCATCAAGAATCTGATAATATGGGACCATGCTAAGTATAATTCCCTGTGAGAGAAACAATTCTTTCATAAATCACATCAAATAACTTTCATGGTTTGACATTCTGATTACTTTTTATAATTTTTTTTAAAAATAAAGTAACTAAATTAAGATATATATCAATTATTTTACTGGAAAATGTGAAATCTGTTATATATAATCTATATTAAATGTGTAGCTCACATGACTACGTTACTTTATAAATAGGAAATTTAACTATTTTTTTTATTTTCTATGTAAATCTAACAGATTATTTACAAGCTATAATGATAATAAAACTCATTTCTATCTCATTTGAGAAAATAAATACAAGCCATCAATGAAATAACTTTTTTTTTTACAATCTGTTATAATTAAGAAGCTCTTATAAAAATCTAATAGATCTAGAAAATATTTGCCTAATTATAGATTGACAAATTTAAGCTGAGAATTTTTTTAAAAAAATTGAATCATTTATCTATATATATTTTAAAAATAAATAAATAATCAATAAGTGGTTAACTTCCACATAACCACAGAATAATAACTGCAGGTATGCAGGAACTTTATATAAATTATAAAAGAAATATGAATGATATAAAAATACTATTAACTAAATAAATTCCTTAAATAATAATGATATTAGACTATCATATGTAATTAATTTTTACAGCAAGAAATTTAATTGTATATTTGTACGACATATTTTACTCTTATTTCAAAGTAGATAATAGAGCATTGCTGAAAGGCAGAAATAAACAATCATTGAGTTAAATATAAATAATTCATTTACATAGTAAATATAGATGCATATCAAACCTAAACAGAGTGCACAGATAAAAAAATAAAAATAAATACTGTGCCGTAAAATATTTTAAAAATATTTATAATTTAATACACTGATGATGAGTTAAGCATAATATATTTATTTCGCCCATTTTTTTCTTTATTTTATAATAAACATTATATTAACTGCTATATCTTTAATACTATAGTAAATTTTATCTTAATGTTTTTTTTTAAATATACATTGTAAAAACTCTAACTTTGGCGCAACAAACTTTTAAAAAAGTACATTATTTTTATACATAATTTATGTAATCGAATCGAGTAATAATTTATGGCAATGACAAAACTATATTTTTTTTACATCTTGGTTTTGTGACAAAAAAATAAGCTTTTTAGATAAACAAATAATAATTTTTCTTTTAACTTTTTATATAAAGCAATTAAAATAAATAATATATTTTTTTTAAAATAATCTCCATTTTAAAATTAAGATTTATTTCTTCTCTCTCCTACTCCAAATTTCCGTTTCATTTTAATGACGATCAAAAAAAGGACAACTTAAACATAACGATTATGTAGTGATCAAATATCATCTTTTAACTATAGTATTACATTGCATACTAGTTCTATCATTATTTGGTCAGGGAATTTAGAATATATACATTATTGTTTTATTAACAAAGTTTTATTAGTACTTATTAAAAATATTACTTATTATTAAATATGAAATATTAAATAATAAACAAATAATAACAATGATAAAAATATAGTACACATTTTTTTTACACACACAAGTATATATATATCATTAGTCAGAGGAATTTGTAGTGCATTTTTTATTATTTCAACTTATTTCATTGTATTTTCATTAAATAAATTAAAAGCTTTGAATATAATAATCCAAACTGATTTTAAGTATATTTCATTTTTAAATATGAATTTACATACACACACACATATATATATATATATATATTAAATGCAGTAGAATTAACTTAAATTTTATTTACAAAACCCATGTAAATAACACAAATCATTTTACTAAGGATTTTTTACGCATCCTACATTAAAAATAATGGCTTCAAATCAGAGCAGTATATGCAGTGAGAGAGAAAACATTTTTCAATATTTAACATATGCTCTGAGTTCTTAGGTTCATCCTACAATATATATATATATATATTAGAAGAACTTGAACTCGAATTTTCAAGCTCCTTATAGTTATACACTATCTTATAAAACCGATTCATATGTCCACATAGATCTGAAAAAGATAAATGATCTCAAATATGCATACTTCATGCTGAAACAGCATTTATCAAGCTGTAATGGAGAAGTTTCAATCTTCTCCATTCTTCAACTATTTAGCCATCCATATCATTGAAAATCTAAAGACAGAATGGTCATAGCTCTTGTTGATGCCAATATTATTGTCATTCCGATGTTGGCATTAAGTCATTCTAACATCTCACATATAGAACCTTAATATGTCTATTTAAATATACAGAAGAGGGATGGACAAAATAAGGCTAAAGATGTAATATTGAAATACATGTATATTATCTATATTAAACTTAATGTAATTAAAAGAATTTGAACTCATACTCTCAAGCTCCCTACTGATATACATTTTCTTATACAATCAATACACATAACTACATACATATGGAAAAGATAAATGATCTAAACATTTAAATTATGTCCACTTAAACATACAGAAGAGGGATGGCCAAAATAAGGCTAAATATATATGTGTTATTTATACTAAATTTAATGGAATTAGAAGAACATGAACTTAGACACTCAAGCTTCTTACAGCTATACACTATTTTATACAAACAATACACATGACCACATACATGTGGAAAAGATAAATGATCTTGAAAACGTGTATTTCTGTTGAACCAGCACTCATCATTTGGACCAGATGACCATCTCCAACACACACACACATATATACATAATCAGTGCTCATATATATATAGATGATATATCTCCAACACACACACACATATATATATAATCAGTGCTCAGTTTATATTATGATAGCAAATCTTCAAACTCTAATGGATTGAAATGTATTTAAAATTTGAAGATTTACTATCTTAATATAAACTGGGCACTGATTATATATATATATATGTGGAGGAGAAAATGATCTCGACCAACTGATGAATTCTGGTTCAGCACAAAAGACATATATTGAATCTCATTTATTTTTTTCACATGTATGTGATCAGGTTTATTGGTTGTATAAGATTGTGTATAGCTATAGGGAGCCTGAAAGTCTGAGTTCTAGTCCTTCTAATTACATTTAGTTTTGGATAAACAAAATACAAGTATTTAAATATTATATATTCTAACCCATTAATTTTTATTAGAAATTTATTTATTTTATTTTATTTGATTTGATTTTATTTCTAATATTTTTATTAGTTTAGTTTATTTGCACTTGTGACACTAATTTTTCTGGTTGTTGTTAAGGCAACCAAAATAAAAGCAACATATCCATTAATTTTCCAATATGATCTAAAATACTTTTCATATAATACAATTGTACATTCAATTCTCTTAAGCCATGCCACGATTGTAATAACAACAATAATTGATCACTTATTAATTTAAAGAATAATTATAATAATATTAATCTCAGGGTTCTTTGTTTCATGTAAGGAAATGCTCGGCAGTATTGTGTTGTCGCATATGACTGTCATTCTGGTCGGCTATAGGAAACATTTATTTTTACTTAAATTCAATGTGTCTTCATCTCTCATATCAACTGCTATATTATTTAAAGAGATGATAATTCTATTCAATAATGACATATAATTTTGAATAACACAGCCCTTTTTTTTTTTTCAGAATCTCAGTCAGAATAATACAAAGACAAGGGTGCTTTTTGTGTCCTTCCATCATCCATGACAACACAATAATATAACTAAGATTTATTACTTAGACAATTTAACTAAATGGAAATGGAATAATGTGCAACCAAAGTTAATGGTTTGGGAATAAATTCATTTTTTTTATTTTTTTATACAAAGGTGAATGTTTAGTCTTAAGTTTTCAACTCCATAAATAATTATCATTAAACTAAAATATAATGACATATTCCGATCTGCTTAACTTTATTTATCTGGTATATTAAGTTTTTAAGAATTTGGAATGATTTCGGACTCAAGAAAAGGTTTTGCAAATATTGTGCAAACACTTATATTTAGCATATAAAAACAAAAAAAATGAATCTACAACAAATTTTAACAAGACTATAATTTATTATTATCACAAAAAAAAAATATATGAACATTTTTTCAATAATCCCATAGTAATACAAAAATATAAAATATAACTGACATTAATCTGTATACTCTTTTGGTTATGGACTAGAGGTTACTACTTCTCCTGTATGCAATCATATGGATTGATTAACTAAAAGTACATTTCATTACCAATACATTGTTTATTAAATTTTGGTATCCTTGTAGAAGCTTTTATTCAAAATTATTGACTAACTATTTTTTTTTTTAATATGATTAATCCCATCATATGCAATACGCAAAATATTAAACTTATTTCTAATACATTTACTTTATTTATGGTCTTTAATGGGATAACCTATTCTAATTATAGGCCAGCTATCAGAAGTTACACTTACCATCTTACATTTAACTTAATGCTAACTTAAGTTATGATATAAATTTTATTCATACGTATAATTTTAAATATGAGTATTATTTAATTACTAACCAGAATTAAATATTGCATTTGAATATTCCCTCAGTAAATAAGCGTTTTAAATTACGCAATTTTAATTACTTTCTCCATTGATTTACTTGTCAAATACTAGCAATATTTAGCAGCACAATACAGATATTGATCTTAGTTACTAACGCACTATTTATACTAAAGTGGATCTTGAGGAACTAACACCTCCAATATAACCTTTATCTTGCCCGAACTTTCAAAATTAAGCACAATAATCAACACCTTCCATGGTGGAGCTATCTTTATTTTCACATGAGGAATATGGAATAATCACGAAGGTCTGTAGAGTAATCTACTACATTAAAATATTTTGGTGGTTTCTTGCCTCTTACTTGGGCATACAACGAACACACACCAAATACAATCCTCTCCTGGGATTTAAATGAATGAAGCATACTAAATGCTAGATAAATTCTTGATCGTCATATCTATGAGAATCGATCACTTGGGCTATAAACATACCTGAACATTATATTTAAAATCTTTCTCTCATGGAAAACAAAGCTTTTGGGGAGATCATTTTTCATCCCACAAGATAAATACATTATAATTATTACCTATGCGAATATTAAGCATATACCAATGCTATATCTGGGCAGGATAAGTAAATACACTGATTATAATAAACTTATGTTACCGTGTATACTTTGATCAACATCTGAAATCAATGGACATCATAGAATAAAAGTATAATAATTTTAATTTTAATAAAGGAACATTCAAAGATAGTTGGTAGCATACTATCTTAAACTAAATAAAGTGGATGTGTTATTTAAGAATAATTAGGAATAAATTCCTCAATTAATACAGTATAAATTCGTTTCAAAACTTTAACAAGAAATATTTTGTTATAGCATTTTTTTTTTTTTAGTTACTTCTGATAATTTTCAATATTTATTTCACCCCTTAAATATCTAAATATTTTTCTTTTACGTATCTAACATACAAAATTTCTACCTACAATTGTATGTAATAACTAAAACATATTTATAGATTTTTTTTTTATTTCTTTCGTGTTAAATATCAACTTAATCTATAATAATTATATTAAAACATATCTTTGTCATTACAAGGCTATTAAATATCACTTGACCATACAGACTTTAATCTATGTGATATAAAAAAAATACATATCATTTATAACTTAGTTTTAAACAATCATTAATTAACAAGTGCATACTCTCTCATTAGAAAATGTTTTTCTGTTGAGCAATTGGTCCAGGTGAAGAGCTTTATCCAGTCGTATTTCACGAAGCAAGTTTAAAAACAATAAACGCATGGTATTATTTCCTTTAAGTAAAAGTTTTCTCTTATTTTGTGCGTTTAATAAATTAGGTAAAGAAACATATAGCAGAATTGAAGATTAATTCTTACTTGAATTAAACTACTACAATTTTGGGATCCAAGAAAATAAAATATACATATTCTAACATAACGAACAGTTGACGATAGACGATAAACATACACAATATTTTTTTTTTTATTGACGATACGTATACTTATTAGCTAGCTTACTTATGGACGAAAATGCGCAATTTTCCGAGAGATTATTATGATAATAACTGCAGTCAATTTACGTGTACATGAAGTTTTAATAATTCCAACTGATGCATAATATAATATATCATTTATTTTTATCATTAAGTCACTAAGATATTTGGTTTTGTTCATACTTTAGGAATTATAATTTTTTTTTTTTTCAACGGTAACTTCTCCTTAAGAATGCCCCTATATGGCTTTTCATATATTTACTCTGAGAAAGTTTATATTTTTTTTTTTAAAAAAAAAATATATACAGGTGCATAATTTAATCTTATTTATCATTATTATTATTTCCAGACAATTCTTGGTGAATAAAACACATTAGTTACGTATGTAACTACATTACTTGTAAAGGCAGACAATATTGAGAAAGAGCGCGAAAATGTTTCTAGTTGATTTTCCTTGGTTTCAAAATATTTCTTTCAATTATTATTATTTTTTCTTTCTATACCAAGAAAATATCAATAAATGACATAAAGTTAATAAATAATTATTTCTCACTTGGAAATTATTTATCTTCCTTAATTTAGACATAATAACACTTTTCGTGATTCCCTTAGTTACTTCTGTCATTTTTGAACTTTAGCGCGAGACAATAAACTTTTAAGTATAAAAGGTCTTTAAATAGGTAGATGGCAAAGAAAATCAGGATATCTTATCAAAAAATTTTAGCCACACATTATATTATTAAAATTTTACTTTGATTACATTTATTTCTGCAAAATAAAATGAAAAAAATTGAGTTACCAAATTTCAGCACTGTTCCTTCCTTGAAAACTAAAAGCAGACTATCTATCTATTTTTTTTTTAAAAAAAATGATCTTGATTATGAAATTGGTTGTTTCGTTTTGTTGTTGTTTTTTTTTTTACTTTAGCGACCTCTTCCAGAAAAATAATCATTTGATTATAACATAAACAAAAGAAAGGAAAAACCTATTACAATCATATAGTTTTAGTATTATTTACCTGGATTACAAAGTAATTTGACAATATAAAAAAAAATAATAAATACATTAAATTAACAATCAGTGATGTATAATTCTTTAAACATTATATATATATATTTTATTTTTTTATTTTTTTACAAAAAGAAATTACCAGAAGTTATTGTGCTTTATGATAAGACACTCATCCACTCCCCTCTACCCATCCAAAATCAATTACTGTTTAGCTTTTATACCATATTAATTTGCTCTAATTATTAATATCTCAATTAAATTATTCATGTTCTCTCTTTAAAATGACATTGAGTTATTAAATCTATTAGTTATTCACCCAAAACATGCCAAAGTGAGTGAATAGCATACTTTATTAATCAATTATTACTATTGTTATTTTATCTTTTTATTTCTTTAAAGAATAGCATTGTTTTCCTGCAGAAATAATACCAAGTAAACCAAGTGTCAATAACACTAGGTTACAATATTAAGGCTGTATTTTGCCCTCTCTATTCTGCATATTTAAATGAATAAGATTCTATATGTGAGGGGTCAGAGTGACTTAAAGCCAACATGGATATGACAATAATATTGACACCATCAAGGGCTTTGAACATTTCACTGTTGAATTTTCAATTACATTATGCCTGAAGAGTTGGAAGATGGAGAAGTTTGAAGCTTGTCCATTAAAGTTTGAAGATTTGCTATCTTAATATAAACAAAACACTAATTGTATATATGTTTGAGGAAGATGGTGATCTGGACCAACTGATGAATGCTGTATCAGCATAAAATAAGTATATTTGAGATAATTTATCTTTTTCATGTGTATGTGGACATGTGTATTGGTTGAATAAGATAGTGTATAGCTATAGGGAGTTTGAAAATGTAAATTCAAGTCCTTCTAATTAAATTAAATTTAGTATAAACAATATACTTATATTTAAATATTATATATATATATATATATATATATATATATATATATATATATATATATATATATATATAATATATATATATATATATATATATATTGTCCTACTGAAATTATATATAAATTTCAATATGTGGTATAATTTTAATTGTAAAAATTTTTTTTGAAGGGATCTGATTTTAATAATGAATATATTAACCTGGATTTCATTGGACTATGTTTCTATGACAACATATAATATTGAAGGACAAAATGTTTATTATCAATTGTAGTTTGTAAAAACTGAGAATTTACTTTATTCATTTTAAAAATGAATGCATAAATAATAAAATTTATAGTAATGATTAAATTATTGTTCATTCTTCATTATATATACTTTTGTTACTGCATTCACAGTAGTAGGTTACAAATAATATGCCTAAATATTTAATGTCACATGTATGTTTGTTATTTTGTTTGTATAATATGGTATTGAAAAATATGTATAAAATGTATATTTTCATCATAGTATGCAGAAAGGAATTTGCTATTAACTGAAAAAGGATGCTTTGATTTCTCTTGAAAGCCTTAAAGGAACCAAACAGGGCCAATTTCTAATGTCCACTTTATACATTCTTGTTGTTTCAGCTGTTATTACTATGTGATTATTCATATAGCATATGAATATGTGTGGGTTTCTCACCAACATGCCTTAGCTAGCATGGTGAGTTTATTGGATTTTTACCTCTGATTTTAAGATCATGAAATGCCCATGGTCTTTCTTCTCATTTGCCTGATAAGGCACAATGAATGATTGTGTGAATGAAAAATTATTCCTAATAGATATAGACAATCATGACATATAAAAATAGTTCATGGCCCTTATTCCCAGGAAGCTGTAAAGTCATCAACCAAAGCAGCAGGTGGTGACTAAAAGTGGAGGAGACTAAGAATTTCCTAATTGTGGACCCAGGCTATCATTTGATGATGAATTTTTATTTAAGTACATACAGCTGCAGATCACTTTCAAGTAAAGGTAGATTGTAAAAATTGGGAAAACACTGTCTTATATTAAATGGGACATTATTGGACTTTGTGAAGTTAGAAGAAAAGGTGAAGAGACAATTGATTTCAAAAGTGGGCATGTACTCTACTACAAAGGCACACATATTGAAAATACAAATAGAGTGGAATGCGTTATAAATAAAAGGTGAATGGACAACCTTGTTGAAATTGATAGTATATCAGACAGAGTGGCAAGATTAGTTATTCAACTTAATAAGCAGATATAAAATGCAGATAATTCAATTTTATGTCCCAACAAGTTCTCATAGTGATGAAGTAGTAGAAGATTTTTATATGGATGTACAAAATGTTTTTGATCAGACTAAACAACATTTTTAAATTGTTATGGGAGACTTTAATGCTAGAATTGGTAAACAAATAAAAGATGAAAGTGCTGTAGGTAAATTTGGTTATGGTAATAGAAATGATTGAAAACATAGACTTGTGGAATTTGCAGAAAAATAAATCTTTATATTTTGAATTTTTTTTTTTTTTTGAGAAAAATCTTAAAAGAAAATGGACATGGAAGCAACCAAATGAAAATACAGCAGAAGTGGATTATATTTTCACTAACAGAAAATATATATTTCAAGATTATAATGTTCTTTATAAATTCAACACAGGAAATGATTATCAATTTGTAAGATACATGTTAATGCAAAACTAGACAGACAAAAATTATTAAGAAAAACACTATTTACAGTTGCTATTTCTAATCTTCAAATGAATTTTAAATTAGAACTTTCAAATCGGTTTCAAGTATTAGGAGATTTTGAACATAATTCATATTTGAATAAAATTAAAAGAAATATAACTGATCCACTTTTAAAAACTGCAACAAAGATAGCTGGTAGAAAAAAGCAGCAATTGACTAATAAAATTTCTACTGAGACTAGAGAATTTATGAAGAAAAGAAGGAATATTAAGATATATAAAAATGATGCATTAAAAATGATTGAATATCTTGAAATTTATAAAATGGTATAAAAAAGAGTTATGAACTAGCAAAAAAGGCTGTATAAGAAAATAAAAGTCTCAAGAATGTAAAATAAGATTTTGGTATTGGTAGTATCTGCAATAAAAAAAATGGAAATATTACTAAAAAGTAAGATGACATCATGAAATAGGTATAAGAGTTATATCAAGTATTATATAGTAATAAAAAACAAATATCTTTTACAGCTATTATATTTTCTGAATTGCCTAGAATTTTAAATGAAGAAGTGAGACATCAATTAAATTTATGAAGAAAGGGAAAGCTCCAGGCAATGAGGGAATTACAGTAGATATATTAAAATAAGCAGATGAAAAAAAAATCTTGGCAGTTATTTACATATATATATATATATATATATATATATATATATATATATATATATATATATATATATATATATATATATATATATATATATATATATATATAAATGATAAAGATATATCAGATTAATATAAGAATGTAGCATTAATATTAATTTAAAATAGGCGATAAAGAATATATTAAATAATTTAGACCTAAAAGTTTGATAAAGCTTTTACCAAAATAGTTACAACATGTCTTCTCTGAACTTGGATTATAACCAACCAAAATAACAATCTGAATTTAAAAGTAGTTTTAGTAAATTGGGTCATATTCAAGTATTGAGAAAAGTTATAAAATGAACCAATAAATATAAGCTGCCACTGTGCTTTGGATTTGTACATTATGAAAAGGCATTTGATTCTATAAGCATTTCTTCAGTGATTAAAGCATTGGATCATCAAGGTATAGACCTAGGATATTGTCATATTCTGAAGAATATTTATAAAAATGCAACAGCAACAATTATTTACATAAATATATTAGGAACATTAACATTGAGAAGGATGCAAGACAGGGTGACTCCATACCTCCAAAACATTTTACAACAGTGCTGCATGAAGTATTTTGTGGATTAGAATGGGAAGCTAAAGAAGTAAACGTAAATGGAGATTATTTAAGTCATTTAGATTTTGCAGATGATGTAGTTGTTTTTGGAAATAATGCTTTAGAGTTTCAGGAAATGTTGCGGAGTTATCAGATGAAAGTAAAAAAGTAGGACTAAAAGTTAAATGTTAAAAAGACTAAAGTAATGTTCAATATATTTTCACAAAAGATGAAAATAAAGATTGATTATGATGAGTTAGAAAAAGTTAACAACTACAAATATCTTGGTCAAAGTATTATTACAGATGGAAACATAATAGATTAAATTAATTATAGAATTAAACATGGTTGGAGTGCTTTTGGTATAAATAACTTAATATTAATAAAAATATGCCTACACATTTGAAAAAGGTTTTTAGTAAATGTGTTTGACCAGTTCTTACATATGGATCTAAAACTTGAACACTTAATAGAAGAGAAATACATAGACTTCAGACCACTTATAAAGAATTATGGACAGATGCATGTTCAGAGTAACAAAAATTTATTGAACATGCAATATATGGGCAAGGGAACAAACAGGTATTAATGACATCATTGAACAAATGAAAAAACTGAAGTGAAATTGGAATGGACATATTTCTAGAAAATATGATAATAGATGGACAATTGAAATCTTAAACTGGATTCCAAGAGATTGTAAAAGATCCAATGGATGAAATAAGAAAGTATGCAGAGTTGTTGTAAAGAAGAGAGGTTAAAGATCATAGAAGATGAATTGAACTTATGCAGTGGGTTGATAATGGTTGACAATAATAGTAGTGATAAAAGAATGTAATTCTAATGATGTAATTTATGTTGGAGTAAGAGTATACTATTTATATTTTGAAAACATAAATGTTTGTTATATGTATTAGTCAAAGAATAGTTTTTTTTTAATTTGCCATTGTTATTGTGTAATGAGATTTTTATTATTGGAGTGCTGTCTAGAATTGACTAAATAGTTAGTGCTGCTATAGTTTCTCTTACATCAATTTAAAAAGATTATAAATAGAACTAAGCAGACTAAACAATCTGTTTCTTATCTTGGCATTAATAAAAGTTAACCCAAGAAACATCATGTGACTTTTCTTATTAATTTTTAAAGTATATGATTATTAAATGGATAAAATGATGGGTGAAAACAATAGGGTTTAACTATTTACTGGACAAATTTATCAAATATTTGTTAAGCACAATAATTTATTGAAAGTATTAAAATTAATTTTTAATGTTTTTAAAATATCAGAACATTTCTTTGCTTTAAAAATTGATATTACCTACTTTTTAATAATGATAATATAAATGCTAACATTAGATAAATGTACACAAAGATTATGTTTACCTGCTTATATAAATATATAAACTTGATGGATTATTTATACATAAAAATGAATTGGTTTAATTCCCATAGTGTTATCATGAATGAAACTAGTGTCTGTTCCCTTATAATTTTTTATGAATTAATTACTTGCTAAATGAAAGAATATGTACACTGCATCATCATATTTGTATACTGATAATGTTATAGTTTAAATACTTGTTAAATGAAAGCATAATTTGCATATTTGGAAATATCGGAATTAGTAAAATGTGATTGGAATCTAATAGCTTTTCATGATATTTCTACCTTTTTTTTGAATAACAAAACATCATTGGATTGTGGTTTAGAAAATAGACATTTGAACTATAGTACTATTTTGAAAACATCATATCTGAAAATAATTGAACAAGTCATTTGTTAATATATTATTATTATTTATATATATATAATTGTATAGCATATAAACTGTAGTATAATTTAAATGAAGTAGACATTTAATTTTCATACATAGAGTTAGATATTCCTAAATTCAAATTTATATGTCATAATTTAGTAATTATTATTATAATTTATAAAAATATTCATCTCCTGTTAATTGATTATAAGTTAATCTCAATTATTTATTTATATTCTGTTCTTTTAAAATAATGTAAATGAATAGGTAGAATCATCTTTAATATATTTTTATTTTCATTATATATATATACATATGCAAAGATTAAAAATATTCACTCTCATATATTTTGAAAAGTGCATATGTGTTACAACATGTCTGTATTACATAAATATACTTTAGTTTTAGCATTTTTTAGGTGATGTTTAATATACAATTACCCTCTTTATTTAAAAGAATTAATGTGAATTGAAAACATATTGCATAAAGCATAATTGGATCATATGTTTATAATTTAAATGTTTATTTGCCATATATATATATATATATATATATATTTATATGGATATATATATATATACTCACAATATATATATATATATAATTTGTTAATAAATTTTGAATTAACTTAAAACAAGTAAACTTGCTTTGTTGTAATTCAATTTTACAATGCAAATTTATTGGTTAATTGTACTTGGATGAGAGGATATTCATTAAATGATTACATTATATAATTCATTGGAAACAGTTACAAAATTGTTCAGAACCCAAACCATAAGACAAGTAAGAGAATATAATTATGTTTATTATCTGAATGGGTATAGATTTTATATAGTAATAAATTAATTGATTTGACATTCTTAAATATTTAATAAGTAATTAGAAACTTATTGTAATTATTTTGTTAGTACCAAGTAGCAGTTATATTGATACAAATTATATATAAGTTGATTTGATGATTGATCAAAGTATGGGTATGATAATATTATTGAAGGTGAGCAAAGTAGTTGCTAGAAAATGTTTACATATTTTAAGTCATTATTGATTAAAGTGAATATTATATTAAGCCAGGATACAGCCATAAAGATCATAATTGCATTCAATTATAGAGCTTGTAATAGTAATATATTTTATTCTGTTACAAATTAGAGTGATTTGCTTTAATTATATTTAATGTTCATTGATGTGGATCATAAATTCTGTTTAAATGTAAATTTTAATATTAATATTTGATTGTAATAGAGACTAATAATCTTTCATATGCTTTGACAATTATAGTGCAAAGTTTTAAAAGCTTAGCTTTATAAAACTGAAGAGTAAATGGATACAATTTGTCAATTGCACTTGAATAAACATCAAATAAAAATCTATTATTTATTTTATATATTGATGTGATTGAATATTAAAATTTTTAATGTTATCTAATATGATGATTTTATTTTATAGTGTTATAAGTTGGTAAAAGTGGAGAGAGATATGTTAGGTTAATTGATTTTTTTATTATTATTAAATACTTAGTTTTATTATAATTGACTTAATTAGTAAAAGCATATTGGTATTAGTGGAATAGCATGGCTAAGGTAGCATTATTATTTTTATTGTTTTTATAATTGTAATTAGAAATTAATTATTGAGTTATATATTTAGCTAGATATCACTAATATTGTAAACTTGTAGGACATATTAAATTATTATTTCATCCATCCATGAATTATTTTATTTAAATATAAATATAAATAATATTTAACTTATAAGTTTGTATTATTATAAACAGTGTTTTGACTCACAAGGAATATTGAGGTTTATCTGCCTAATTCTTTGTCATTATTTTCATTCTATTATAAGGGATCAATATAATAAGCATATACTGTTATTTATAAGATAGTTTTATTGCTTTATTTCTAATCTATTGCAAATATTGTTATATTTAAGGATAGCTTGAAATAATGATTTTACTTGTTTTTCATCTGTTCTAAATGCTATTGGAATCTATGAAGTTACAACAAAGATTAACTAAAATGTTAGATTGTTATTCAGTGATTATAATTTATTTTAGCTTAGTTTATTCTGATACATATGACACTATAATTCACTGGCATTAATAAATTATTCAGTTACAATATATTACCATGCCAAAGATTTTTGTATTAAAATCTCCATGAAACAAGTGACCAAATGCATATAATGATTATGGTTTTAAACTTAAACAAAAATCAAACAAAAATTCATGTTTAATATAGGTAATTTTTTTTCTTAGATGATGTTTAAAAAATTACAAAACAGATTTTTCAGGAGTATTAAAATCATGTAATAAATATATGACAACAGTTAGCTATCAAACACTTTGAGCTCTTATATTAGAAAGTCAAAATTTACAACTACTAAAAAACTATAATGGAGGTATATCAATATTATTTATAGTTATCTGTAAATTTGCAAATATTTTATATTCTTAAACTTGAATGACAAAATTTTCCCCAAATACATATTTGATACTATTAATATCATTTTTTTAGATGAAGGTAGTTGTGGCACCAGCAAGCATAATAAATGATTATTCTAATGATATCATCTATTGGCCATTTTATCACATATCTTTTTTTTTATTCTAGCTTATTCAATTGTCTTAAAAGCCAGAGAATGAGTACCTTCTCATATGCTTTTAATTTAATATTGTTTCACTATTATTTAGTTTGATTTATTCCATTAACTGATTTGTAGTATATTTAGTTATAGAAGCAATATAATTTTATCTTTAAACACAAAAAGTAATATAACAAATTGTGCTAAATATATCAGCCTATTTCATAATTAATTAATATAATCATATAAAAAGATATAAATTTGTAGAGCCTACATCATCAAATTACCAAATCAAGATTAAATAAAAGTTGAAAATTGCATTGTATTTTTAATAAAAAGCTTATATAAAACATAAATTATTGACTACTTTGTTACAAATAACATTTATAAAAAAACCTTAATCTAGTAATCAAAAACCAAAATAATAAAAAGAGTTTATCTATATAAATTCATATCTTTCATTTCTCAAACAAGATTTGTTTCATTTTTAAGCTGATCAAACTATATATTTGTACTTGCAAACTGAAATTGAAATAATTAGTTTTTATTTTACTAATTTGAAAAAATTTCTCCAACACGTATCATGAGTATAGATTATTAAATACATTATATTTGTGATGTCTGCACGCCCCTCATACTCATACTTCAATTTGCTCTTACTACATAATTGTGGGTAAAATATAGAACATACCTTGATCGTTTAGATTTAATAAAATTAACGTATATGTTATCATTTCTTATAATAATATTAATTTTACATAAATAATTCAGAAAAAAATTCTTCAGGATATTCTACTTTATTAAAATAATAAACTTAGCTATTATCAATCATTCAAAGAAATTTAAAACTACATGCTAATTTAATTACATATTTATTTAAAATTTTAATATATAATAAATATTGATAAATAAAAATTAAATTATTAAATATAATTTACAAAACTCATCTGTACACAGACTTTTAAGCTCCCTTTCGCTATCCAATCTATCTCATACAACCAATACACATGACCATCACACATGTGAAAAAGACAAATGATTTCCAATATATGCATTTCATGCTGAAGATCAGGGCTCAGTTTATATTGAGATAACAAATCTTCATACTTTGATTGTCAGGTTTCAATCTTCTCCACTCTCCAATACCTCAGATTGAAAATCTAATGATGTAATGCTCAAAGCTCTTGTTGATGCCATATATTCAATAATATGGATGGCTAAAAAGTTGGAGAGTAGAAATGATTGAAACCTGTCCATTAAAGTTTCAAGATTTTCTATCTTAATATAAACTGAGCAATGATTATATATGTGTAGGGGAGATGATAATCTGGACCTACTTATGAATGCTAATTCAGCATAAAATATGTATATTAAAAATCATTTATCTTTTTCACATGTATATCTGTTATATAAGATGAAAAAATCATTTACCTTTTTCACATGTATATCGGTTATATAAGATGAAGTAAATAGCGGAAGGGAGCTTGAAAATCGGTGTTCAAATCCCCTCTAATTACATCTAAACTTTGGTACATATATTATACTTGTATTCAAATAATAAAAATCAATTATGCATATTAATTTTTATTATTTTTAATTAAATTGTTACAGAAAAGAAAACGATATTTAATAAATAATTGTAGACATAAAAAAATTTAGAAAAACAAAAAGTACAGTTTTCCAGTTGGAATTATAATAATTACTTAACTTATAATACAATTTTATTTAATGTTACTTTAATCATTCTTGGATATCTCTTTATTAATATTTCTCAATATGAATAATGAGATTTTTTTTAAAGTTTAAATTCACGTTATTGTATTCTAAAAGTTTTTTTCTTATTTTATTTTTTTTTAAAAGAATCATTTAATATAATTTTGTTATCCAGGAGGGAAAAAGGCGTCTGGCTCTTTGATTTTTTATTCGCCATATTCTGTATATATTTTTATTTTTCAAATACAGCAAGATCACTTACAAAATAAATATAATTTTGTTTTATTTTTCTTGTTACATTTATTACTATTAATATGATTTTCAATTATTATTATTATAATGCAATATTTGAATATATGGATGTGTCACTAGCACATGTATGTTTATAAAATTACATTTTATTACATCTGAAAATTAATGAATTTTATTTCCAAATATGTATTAAATCAATTTCATTATAAAATTTTTTTAAATTAATCAATCTATTTTTAAGTTTACTATCATATTATATCATAGCAGTTAGTATAAAATATGATGGCTGTTATAAGGAAGAATAATAATCTAACAAAAAAAAAATGAAAGAAACTAAAACAAGTATTGTATTAGCTTATTTGGGAGCTCTATTATAACATTTGTAATGCAACCTTATTAAATTAGGTCATGTGACATCTGACTTGATTTTTTAAAATAATAATTAATTAATAATTTTGCTTTGAAGTAAACAATGTTTTTGAAGTGATCAAGTATAATTTTATCTTGATTATGGATCTTAACCTGATCATAAGAAGTGTGAAATATATGTATGCATTTGAGAATAAATGTAAACAAACAAACACACTTCAACATATTTATTTGTTGTATATAAAAAGTATTGATATTATGATTAGATAAGCAAATAAAAGTAAATCACTCTGATTAATTATTATTTTAAAAGAAAAATATTAATGTATAAAATTTTAATTATTTTTACATTTATTTATTATAAATAGTTTATTTAATGATAGTTAGTTGTTGAATGTGAAATATAAAGACTTTCTTAAATTGAATTGTTTGATTAAGTGTGGGAATTATGAAAGAAGAACAATATAAGTGCTTGAACTGAATCCTATAGTTATGGTGAAATTGATACCCATAACTCATAAAAATATAAGGGTCTAAATTTAATCATTATTTTCGAACTTATGATAAAATGAAAAGCTAAGTAAAATGAAGAAGAGACACATTTATTTCTCTCCTTGACCAGATTTCCAAGAATCTGAATTAATGATTAATGAAATAAAGGATTAGTTTAAGTTTATGCCTCTCTCTCTCTCTCATCTTACAGCTCATTTGATATTAATTCTACCATAGAAGCAAGGGGTGAAATATTTTTATACACTCATCCAAATAATTAATATCCTTAAGTCATCAAATAATATCATCAGGAGTTTCACTGTTGGACGAAAAATTGAGTTCAAAGAAAATAAACCATCATATTTGTAGAACTGATTAAACAATTATTTCCAACTAGTGCGTTTTACATTTACATTAAAGATTTAAATGGTGATATTGTTTCATAACTTATTTCTTGATTTTATTTCAAGATATTGATGATGAAAAAGTTTAAGCATTTTAGAAATAATAATTTTGTTTAATGGTTATTAGCTACTATATTTTTTATTAAACAAAAATAAATGTATTCAATTTAAAGAATTTAAAAAAAAAAATGCTGGGAAAATGTTTTCATTGATTATCTATATCATATATAAATAAAAAATAAGTATACACATTCACAATTTTATGATTAAATATTGTTTATAGCTTATTAAAATAGGTATAGTTAAATAAAAGTGAAATAAATATAAGCTTATAAAAATGAATTTTGAACTACATTAAATGGAATATATTTTGTGAAACTGAGCAAATATTTTTACTTTATTTTATATGAAATGATAAAGATATATTCATCTCTGTAGTTTATAAAAGGTTTTATGATTATTTATGTTAATTATATAAAATTTCTTCTCAGATTCATAATTAAAACATTAACAAGTTAACATAAATTATAGATGTTTAGCTAACACTCTTGGAATGATAGTACTTGTTATGTGTGGTCAAAATAATGAGTTATTATTTTATAAATATTTAAAGTTTATTTTACATGTGTGTATTTATTCTAGTGTTGGAATCATAGACTGATTTTCAGCTTATATAAATAATTTTAATATTTTTATTTATCTTATTATTTTTATAAAAAAATATAGGAATATAATTTTTAAAAAAAAAATTGGATAGTCAATTTTAGAATAAATAAAAATGAGAATGTAAACTGTTGTACATACCATGTATTTTTTTATTTATTATTTCTTTGTTAATTTAATTTTGTATTACATTTTATTTATATATGTTCTGCAATAAAAGTTTATATTGTTGTTATTAATTTCCATGATAGTCCTTGGTCTCAATTTCATTTATGCATTTATTTTATTTTGAATCCAATGTATATCTTATATTGGCAGATATTACAAAGAGGTTATAACATTAGTCCATTATAATATTATATATTACTATCAACATAAAATACAATATTTGTCTCATAATTTGTAGTACTAATGTACTGATCATAAGATTAATGCAACAACTTAGAAAGAGGTAACATGTATAGATAATGAGTAATTTACCTGACTTGCATAACATTTGTAATTAGGAAATATTGGCAAATTGGAGTTTGTTTGTAAATCCATTTCTAATTAATAAAAGTGGGATGATATTATATTATTTATTACTATATATTTTGACCTTGGTTTTTCCTATCATTACAATATATATATATATGAATATATATATATATATATATTCATATATATATATATTGTAATGATATATATCTGACAGAGTTTATATATATATATATATAAACTCTGTCAGATAATGAAAATTATTCTACACTAATAAACCGTGATGTGCTCTATTTATCACACTTTATTCTTGTGGATTAATATATATATATATATATATATACATCAATAATTTTCAGTCTCTGCGGTCAAGTTGCAATGTATGGGACAATAAATAAAGGTGGTATTCCACCTATATTGTTAAAGGGAGGTTGCCTTGACAGCAGCTTGAAATTGTTGATTGTTATCTATATTGGAATGGTCTAAATTTTGACTGGTTTTTAATGGTTATATGTTGTGACATATAGACCTGTCACATGACCATTCATTTTATTAAATTTGCTTTTAGTTCAAAGATAGGAATCATTTTAATAAATTATAAATAAAAAAAAATAGTTAATCATTTGTTTAATTAATGCTTAATTTATTTAAAGTTAAAATAGCCTAAAATAATTATAAAATATATAGAGTTGCAAATTCAAAATAAATTAAAGAATGAATATTAATATGAATAAAATATTTAAAAAATCATTATATATATTGTGCCCTTTTCTATAGGTCAGAAATAGTCCATCACAGTAAATTACTAAAAATTTTAAATTTCACAATATGTTCTCTTGATGTGTTGATTATATTTTGTTAAATAATATCTTAAAGTACAATTTACAGCTAAATGAAAATACATAATGCATAAAATTATAATGAATAACTTTAAAACTGTTAAATAAAGCTAGAAATATTGGTACATATGGTTGCAAAAGCTGGCCATAATAAAGAACACAACTATAAATATTTAAAAATATGTTTAAAAGTTCATTTTTAATAGTATTAAACTGATAGTTAAATAAATGTTATATTTAAATTCATAAATTATATTTAATAATTTTAATTAATATGTATATTTTAAAAGTAAGTTTTATGGTAGTGAAAGTTATATTTAATTCTATATATTTCCAAATTATATTTTTTCCAAATTTTTTATAATTGTATTATTTTATTCAATACAACAAGTGTAGCAATTATTATTTATTCCCAGACAGAGAAAAATTGGATAGTCTGTCTTGATTATTAGTCATGTGATTTGTGTAATATAGATTTGTACACACTTGCTTGCTATAATTTATTATTAAAGTTTGAAATATTATAAAATTGCATTATAGAATTGAATAGAATCATTACCTATCATAAAAGCTAATAATAAATATTAAGTTAACTGTCATTATAAATGTTTAAATAGTGTAATAAAGACGAATACAGTTAATAAAAAAAGTTAAATATTTTGTTTAAATAAAAATAGATAAATTAAATATTAAAAGTGGGATAATTTACTAAATATTGTTTTTAAAAGTTATTTTTAAAGATATTTAATCAATTTAGTAAAGTAATAATTAATTTAAAAGTAATATTTTTAAATATTTTTTAAGTTTTAATACATCATAATTTTTATTTTGAAATTTAATTGTGTAAAAACTGAAACATATGCAAATTTTGTATCGAACTAAAAGTAAGAATCAACCAATAGGATAAGGTATTCTTACAGGGTATAAATACCATTGCAGTTGATTTATCAGTGTGTGATTAATAATGTATTAAAGGTAACTGAATCGTATCAGAAGCTATCAAGGTGATAATAATTTTAAATTTTATTATTTTAGTCAATTTTAGTGCTCTCTTATAATTTTATTTGCAAAAACTAATAGATATTATTTTAAAAAAAGTATTTTGCAAAAGGAGAGTGTAAACTAAAATATTTTATTAATTTCATTTAACATGTGTTGCTAGTTTTTTAAAAGTTTTCTTACTGAAAGTATTTTGTCAAAGTCTAATTTAGAACTTCGTGAATATACCAAGAAGTAAAATATATTCAATTTATAATATTTTAAAAATGTATATAATATTTGTTGATACAGTTTCATTAATGCTGAACAAGAGGACTGTTCTAATGAATAAAATAGCAGTATGAACATTATACAAGAAACTTAAAAAAAAAACTGTTTGCCATCTAAAAGTAAAGATGCATTATTTTATATAGTAAGAGAAGCTTGTCCAAAACTAAGAAAATAATATGACAAGTATACTGTGTGATAATTTTATAGAAATATCATATTAAAAGTAAATGTTATATCCTTTGTGAAAAAAACATTAAATAATAATACAATAAATTATTAGGATAAGACTCATGGAGAATATTTACTAAAGTATATATATTATAAAAAAACCTTAAGTCTAAAAGGGTTAATACGCACTTATAAAAGTTTGTTTGGAAAACCTGAAAATTAAGATAAAAATGAAATGCTAAAATAAGTACTAAATGGAAATAAATTTACTAAAGAAGAAACCTATAAAGAAAGTAAATATATGATTAAATAAAAGAATGGAACCATGGAAATATATTTATATTGCATAAAAGTTTATCAGATAGATTAAGTTAAGCCAAAAGTAATAGAATGCATCATTACACCTATATGGGAAATTTAAGAAACTTCACAGGATTATTTTTTAGTATTATAATTTTAATCATCATCATTCTGGACTATAGAAGTTATAAACTATTATTTTATTAATTATTTCAGAATAGATTGATGATTATTTTGTTTAATTTTCAAGATTAAAAAAATACATCATATATTTTTTTTTACTATGATTGTTTTTTTTGTTTTTTTAATTGTTCACGGCCACCCACCTGACAATTGTTCATTGTCAAGCAAGAGAAACATAACAATGGGGGAGATTGTAAAATTCTCTTGAAGTGAATATTTTTTTTAAAAAAAGGAAAAACTCTCAAGAAAATAATAAACAATTTTTTTTAACTTTATCAAGAACCTTGTCAATTGAAGAATTAATTGAAGATATACGTAATTACAAAATAAAAGTCATAGATCAATTCATAGATCACATGACCCTATCTCTTAAGCTTGTAAGTTATAAATAGTGAGGATTGCCAATTCCTCTACAAGCTTTATGATAAATGCTTAGCCAGAGCCAGCACTTAAAATATCTCTGTCAGGAACCCCTCCCCAAACCCCTGGCCATGGTTTCGTGCTTTGGCACTCCTCAGAGAGGTGTCAGGTAGGTTCAGACACTAGATCTTAAAATACCAACCCAAAGCTAAGCACTTAGCTAAAAGTTATCTATTAAATAATATTTATTTTTATTATGGTTAAGAAATAAAATTTTGTGAGTTATTTTTTTATTTAAAAAAAAGGACCTTGCCTAGCAGCCATATAGACATTTGTTACTGTTGTTTTAAAAAACAAAAAAACAAAAAAAAAAACACTCTCATATTGGTAAAAAAAAAATTAATATCCAATAAATTTAACATTTTATTAAGATATTGGGAGAGGATAATGATATTGGGTTAGATTTTATAAAGGGACGACATAAAATTTCTCTTAATTGATATTTTCAATGAAATGAATAAAGTGAACAACAGTAAGTAAAATAAAATCATTTCATCAAAGAGTGCCAACTCTGTGCTGATTCAGCTAAAATTATCTCTACTGCAAAAACGAGGGGTGTCTAGTAAAGTCATATATCTGAAATCTTCAATGGATAATACAGAATTATCATCATCATCAACACCATTGGGGTTTTGCGGAATACATGGAAAAGCAACTGTAGCTGAAAGAAAATGTTGGATAGATTCATCAATAAATGCTAGGTATAAAAAATAATATCTTATAAAAAGAAAAAATATATATCTATTAGAATATTTTTCTATTTTAAATTTTTAAATAATAATTTTATTTTTTTCTATGTAAGATTTATGTTAACCAACTTAGACTTAATTTGTGTATATATATATATATATATATATATATATATATATATATATATATATATATATATATATATATATATATATATATATATATATATATATATATATATATATATATATATATATATATAATTATCAAATAATATAAAGAATATATTTATTTTTTTTTAAAATATCAAACTTTATTTACATGAAAGCATTACTTAATGTAAAAATGCATAACTAATATTTTTTTTAAAAATCACTTATAGTATGATTTCTATTGACACATATATAAATATATACTTTTAAATTCTGTGATTTATGTTTGAATATTAGTACGAAAGATTATATATTTACTAGCCATTCATTTGTGTAACTTTAAAGTTATATTTATTATATGGTTTTTAAAAGAAAAATCCAAATAAAAATTTTGGAGAATAGAACAAAGTCAAGTTAGTTTACACTAAATAAAATATATTTAATTTATGATAATTAATGTAATTTAATTATTATTTTTATATGATTAATTGTATAATGTTAATACATTTATATTCAATTATCAATAAGTGCATCATTTGAATTTTTCATAAGCTACTGATTCACTTATTTATTGAATCATATATTCATTAAATTATAGATACTTATTAAATTATAAATTTGTGTATTTATAGATATATATACTATTTAATATTTTATTCATTTATTTAATAAGTTATTTTATGACAGGTAAATTTACTAATAGTATAGTTACAGAATAATTATAATTTAATAAACGTCTTATTTATTTATTGTTAAGTGAGATTAATAGTTTTCAATAATAAAAGAAAGTACTAACTATTATTATTTCAAAATAAGAAAAAATAGTTTCATTGGCAACTTATAAATACATTAATCTATAGTAATTTAAGCTTATACTAGTTATACTTATGAAAAATACTATTTGTTTTGTTTATTAAAAGATTAGTTGAAATAACTTACAGAGATATACATTGCAAAGAATATTTTGTTTGTTATGATCTCTTACATCTTCATATTATTATAGTGAATAATTAATATTTGAATAGAGAATACTTTAAGAAATATATACACATATACATTATATTGTATTTATTTGACTATGGTACTGCTTAGTCCAAATAAAGCTTATCAATATAAGTACAAATGCACTGATTTTAGGTTGAACTTATTTTATCATTCTCTATTACATTTGGGTGATAAATGATAGAATGTGCATATATTTAAAACACTGCAAGTTTTATCAGAATTTATATTTGTAGGAAGAATATATAAATACTTTTATTTTCTAAGCATACTTTTTAAAATTTTATTTATCATGGTTTACTGCAATATATTATACAAGTTTTCATAGCTTTATAGATTAAAATATTAGACATTAATTTTAAATTCTTTTGTATTTTATAAATAATTTTAGCTATGATTTAATGAAGCAAATTATTAAATAAAAACAGATAATGCAAGTTGAAATTCCACCAGCTAAAAATATTATTTGTCTGAAATAGGAATGTTATTTGGTAAAATTTCTATTAGCAATGTCTTTTTTAATTGACAATTTTTTTTATATTATAACTAAAAATTATTTACGAAACAGAGAAAAAAATTCCCAGAAAAATTTTTAATATTTAAATTATTATACAATAAATGATAAATTGTCACAGTAATTTTCATCACACATTATTTTTGTTAAAAAATATACAGTTTACTGACATATTTTAGCTACATTTTAAAAATTGGATATAAATCAATTTTTATGCATGGAAATAGATTCAAATACATGAGTATATAAACGTTATGATTAATTACTAAGAAAACCATGCGACATTCAATATATATATGGAGAATAGAGCAAAATAGTTTATCAATTTACTGAATTGTGATAGTTTTTTATTTTATTTCTTTTAACTGGAATTTTTTCTGTAATTTTTAATTCATCACCAAATCTAAAGAATAGTTACTATTTCTAAATTTATAATTCTCAAAAGGTTTAGTTGTGTCACCAATTATCCTGTTTCATAATTCTCAGTTTGGATCTTATGTAACATCATGTGGAATCAATATTTGATGATCTGCTTAATCTTCAGTGTTATCACTAATTACTTTTTTCATATTATTCAGTTTGAGTCTTATATGATGTCATGTAAAATCCATATTTGATGACCTGCTTAACCTGGTTTGTTCATCACATTGGAAAGCAATATTTATAACTAAGCATTAATTTTGGAAATGACTATAAATTACCATTTTGTTATAAATGCTTAGCCAGAGCCAGCATTTAAAATATCTCTGTCAGGAACCCCTCCCCAAACCCCTGACCATGGTTTCGTGCTTTGGCACTCCTTAGAGAGGTGTCAGAGTAGGTTCAGACACTAGATCTAAAAATACCAACCCAAAGCTAAGCACTTAGCTAAAAGTTATCTATTGAGTGGAAAATCTGAAATTTTCAGACATGTACATGTCTTCAAACCCAGCTATCCAACTCAAATAGCTATATGGGGCTGATAGATCTTCAGCCATGCCATATAGTAGTAGTTATAGCAATATAAAATTGCATAAGACTTTTTGGCAGAGACTATAAATAGTCAAAATAAAAGTCATAGATCAATTGATAGATCACATGACCCTATCTCTTAAGCTTGTAAGTTATAAACAGTGAGGATTGCCAATTCCTCTACAAGCTTTATGATAAATGCTTAGCCAGATCCAGCACTTTTAGCTAAGTGCTTAGCTTTGGGTTGGTATTTTTAGATCTAGTGTCTGAACCTATCCTGTCAAAAAGTCTTATGCAATGTTATATTGCTATGACTACTACTATATGGCATGGCTGAAGATCTATCAGCCCCATATAGCTATTTGAGTTGGATAGCTGGGTTTGAAGACATGTACATGTCTGAAAATTTCAGATTTTCCACTCAATAGATAACTTTTAGCTAAGTGCTTAGCTTTGGGTTGGTATTTTTAGATCTAGTGTCTGAACCTACCCTGACACCTCTCTGTGGAGTGCCAAAGCACGAAACCATGGTCAGAGATTTGGGGTTCCTGACAGAGATATTTTAAGTGCTGGCTCTGGCTAAGCATTTATCATAAAGCTTGTAGAGGAATTGGCAATCCTCACTGTTTATACGTAATTACAGTTTTGATTTTTTTTTATTTATTAATTTAGTTTAAATGTAAATTTCTGATTAAGAAGAATAAGAACATGAATATTGATTATTTATGGTATTAGAATCCAATAGTATAATATTTAATAGTTTAAATTAGAACATTTTAAATAGAAGCATGGATGTATATTTTTTATGTATGCGATGTTATATCTAGTTGGAGAAAAGAAGACTTCAAAAGTGATAATGATGAGCTAATGTCACTTGGTAACAACTAATAAATTATTGATATTATGATGTATTTTCTTGTGTTTCTTTTTTACAGATTGTCTATGTAATAATGTATGATGTATGAATGTTAAAATATATTAATTATACAACACTTTTAAAACATTGTGAGATCAGGATTCATTTGGAATATGCATACTATGATTTTATAATAGTATCTGATTAGTTTGTATGAGGATAAGAATATAGAATAAAGAAGTAAGCAAACTTTTTTTATGGATTAGCAAGATTGCTCTAATTATAGTTGAATTTTATTTATTATTTGAATATGCAAGCTAGTAATTTGTCGATGTAAGACCTGATAAATCTTTAGGAAATAAGAATAGGATATAGTGACCTGATATTAGTAATATGGTAAGCATAAATCCAGGAGATTATTAAGTTAGGATACTTAGGGAATAAGAGTATTATTTTATAATATTTGTAGATGTGCATGCAGTTAACAAAGCCCTGTAATTGCATATTTATTTTGGACAGTGTTTATTTTTCTTGGAGTATTGATGTTCAAGAAAGTTAAACGAATAGCTTGACATCATTTATAGTATTTGAGGATATTAGACAGGAAAAGGTCTTGCCTCTAGTTTTATAAATACACTGTGCCATGGTATATGTTTATTTGATATGAGTTATGTGTTATACTCTAGTTTTTCTTCCCATCCTACAAATCTATTCGATATCTAGTTTTCCAAAAAGTAGCTACATTGTACAGTATGGTATATTTAACAAAAAATAATAGATGATTTAGAGTTAAAGATATGCAATTGTTTGGAATGACTTGAGATCCTTTACTTGTATGAAAAAATATAATTTGTATGAATTGGAATTGAAAATCTAATGGACTTCAAATGAAAGAATCATAACATATGTTATAGATTTATTTTATTTTGGAAATAAATATAAGACCTTAAGAATAAAATATCTACAGCAAAGTTGCTTTTGAAATATTAAATAATATTAAAATATTTATTTCAATTTTTAAAAATGAGTACTGCATATTTTTAATATAATGTTATAAAGTAAAAAACGATCTATACAATAAGTTTAGGTACAATTTATATTTATTCAATAATAGAGAATGTATCAGTAATTATCATTATATAGTACTATAATACTGTTATAATGAAGTGTATCATAGTTAATAAATAGTAAACAATAGTATCCATAATTTAGAAATAAATTATCAATAGATATTTTACATGATATCGATAATATTGCTAAAGTGAAATTGTCTAGTAAAAAAGAGGATATCCATGTTTTTTTTGATTAGTATTATTTTATGTTTATCTGTACTATGTTTTTATAGATGTTTTAATAAAAAAAGAAGCATACTTGAATAATAGCTAAAGGATGTAAAATATATTTTGAGTAAGCATTAAATAAATGTAATATTTTTTATAGAAGATTGATCAAACAGAGATTAATAATATTGTATTATTTTATCTTTTTTTTTAAGTCAGAGTAAAGACTTAATGAGGTTCAAATATAAAGAATGTATAATGGTAGAAATCTTTAAGATGTTTGAAATGTACATATTGTAAATAAATTGTTATGTTGTTAATGTTATAATAAACTTTGTTAAAATTTGTTTTCTCAAAATTTGTGTGTTTGGTTTATTATTTTTTTCCATCTTCATGAATTTGAACACAGAATTAATAAAATTAGATGCAATATTTTTTGCACAGAAATAAATAAAAAATTATTTTTAAGAATTCGAATATTTAATTAAGTAATCATAATTTTACATTATCTTATGGTCATAAATTAGTTATCATAATAGTATATCGAATTATATGCTATCCATTGCCACACACTTTTGTTTGTCAGATTATCAAATGCTACCATGTATTTATTATATTATTATATGAAAATAAAAGATTATATTATGATATTTTGTTACTTTTATTTATCGTAATAGATTATAGTAAACTTAAGATATAAAGAATTAATCAATACAGTGAAGAATATTATTAGTGTTTATTATTATTAATTTAAGTGTAGTAGATTATGACATAAAATCCCTTCTTATATTTTGCTACCATAAATTTTATTAACTTAGAATACATTTATGAACCTGAGATTTTATTGAGATAAATTATTATAAATAGAAGATTCGGATTTAATTATTAGTTTAATCCGAATAAGTAGGATTTATTAAAGTCGTAAGAATACTATAAGTTTATTTATTTGAATCAGTAATAAGGGGGATAGTGTTCTTATGCCATTGAGGTAGTATCCTGTAGGACATTGGCTCAATGTAATCTATCTTGTCACCTTATTTTCACTTCCAAGTCTCATGAAAATATTAAATATTTATTTGATTTATTTTATAAACTGAACCTTATTCATATTTTAAATTTGAGCTAGTAAAACATTTAATTTTAATGCTGAATATTTTATTTATTAATTATTAACTGAGCTAGAACCTATTTTATTTTATATAATATACTGCCAGGAAGTGAGGATGCAAATGGACCAGATTAGATTTTGGCCTCCAACGTGGATGCACAATGTGTACAATGTGTAGTGGAGCTACACATAGTCCAGGTTAGAATATATATATATAATCTTTAGTGTCTATATATACATATTAGTCTATAGATAAAAATGGATTTTCATCTTTATTGATTAAAGAATGGTTGCCTTGACAACAGATTAAGATTATTGATTGTTAGTGATATTGATATTGTTTAAGTGTTGACTGCTTTCATGTATATATATTTTGATTTTATAATATTTTATTTGAATTAAGAGAAAAATAATAATAAATATCTATTTTATTGTATTAAATAATATTTATTTTTATTATGGTTAAGAAATAAAATTTTGTGAGTTATTTTTTTATTTAAAAAAAAGGACCTTGCCTAGCAGCCATATAGAAATTTGTTACTGTTGTTTAAAAAAAAAAAAAAAAAAAAACACTCTCATATTGGTAAAAAAAAATTAATATCCAATAAATTTAACATTTTATTAAGATATTGGGAGAGGATAATGATATTGGGTTAGATTTTATAAAGGGACGACATAAAATTTCTCTTAATTGATATTTTCAATGAAATGAATAAAGTGAACAACAGTAAGTAAAATAAAATCATTTCATCAAAGAGTGCCAACTCTGTGCTGATTCAGCTAAAATTATCTCTACTGCAAAAACGAGGGGTGTCTAGTAAAGTCATATATCTTAAATCTTCAATGGATAATACAGAATTATCATCATCATCAACACCATTGGGGTTTTGCAGAATACATGGAAAAGCAACTGTAGCTGAAAGAAAATGTTGGATAGATTCATCAATAAATGCTAGGTATAAAAAATAATATCTTATGAAAAAGAAAAAATATATATCTATTAGAATATTTTTCTATTTTAAATTTTTAAATAATAATTTTATTTTTTCTATGTAAGATTTATGTTAACCAACTTAGACTTAATTTAGTATATATATATATATATATATATATATACTAAATTAAGTATATATATATATATAATTTAGTATATATATATATATATATATATATGGCTGCAGAAAGGAGTTTGCTATTAACTGAAAGGAGACCCTTTGATTCCTCTTGGAGGCCTTAAAGGAACCGAGAAGGGCAAATTCCTAATGTCCACTCCATATGTTCTTGTCGTTGCAGCTGTTATTACTATATGTTTATTCATATAGTATACAAAAATGGATGGGCTGCTCACCAACACGCATTAGCCAGCGTGGTGAGTTTATTGGCTTTTTACCTCTGAGTTTAAGATCAAGAAACACCATGGTCTTTCTTCTCAGTGCCTGATAAGGCGGAATGAATGTTTGTGTAAATGATAAAGATTTTTCCCAATTATACAATTATGACAGACAAAAATAAAGCATGGCCCTTAATCCCAGGAGGCTGTGAAGTCACCAACCAAGGCAGCGGTTGGTGGCCAAAGGCGGAGGGTGCTAGGAATATCCTGGAGGCAGACCCAGGCTGCCATTTGATGATGACTTTTTATTTAGGTACTTACAACTGCAGATCACTTTCAAGTGAAGGAAGATTGCAAGAATTAGAAGAAGAACTCTCTTATATTAAATGGGATATTATTGGACTTTGTGAAGTTAGAAGAAAAGGTGAAGAGACAATTGATTTAAAAAGTGGACATATGCTCTATTATAAAGGCACAAATATTGGAAATACAAGTGGAGTAGGATTCATTATAAATAAAAAGTGGAAGAACAATATTGTGGAGATTGATGGTGTATCAGACAGAGTGGCAAGATTAGTTATACAACTTAATAGCAGATATCAAATGCAGATAATTCAGGTTTATGCCCCAACAAGTTCTCACAGTGATGAAGTAGTAGAAGATTTTTATATGGATGTACAAAAGGCTTTTGATCAGAGTAAACAACATTTTAAAATTGTTATGGGAGATTTTAATGCTAGAATTGGTAAACAAATGAAAGATGAAAGTGCTGTAGGTAATTTTGGTTATGGTAATAGAAATGAGAGAGGACATAGACTTGTGGAGTTTGCAGAGAAGGAAAAACTTTATATTATGAATTCTGTTTTTGAGAAAAATGTTAGAAGGAAATGGACATGGAAGCATCCAAATGAAGGTACAGCAGAATTGGATTATATTTTGACTAACAGGAAATACATATTTCAAGATTGTAATGTTCTTAATAAATTTAACACAGGAAGTGATCATCGATTAGTAAGGGGTAAGATACATGTTAATGTAAAACTAGAGAGACAAAAATTATTAAGAAAAACTATATTTACAGTTGATATTCCTAATCTTCAGAAACATTCTAATGAATTTAAATTAGAACTTACAAATCGGTTTCAAGTATTAGTAGATTTTGAACATGATTCAGATTTGAATGAAATTAATATGAAAATAACTGATACACTTTTAAAAACTGCAACAAAGATAGCTGGTAGAAAAAAGCAGCAATTGACTAATAAAATTTCTACTGAGACTAGAGAACTTATGAAGAAAAGAAGGAATATGAAGATATGCAAGAATGATGCATTAAAAAGAATTGAATATCTCGAATTTTGTAAAATGGTGCGGAAAAGAGTTGAAAATGATATAAGAAAGTATAACTGTGAACTAGCAAAAGTCTTAAGAATGTAAAACAACATTTTGGTATTGGTAGGAAATTTATATCTGCAATAAGGAAAAAAGATGGAATTATTACTAAAAAGAAGGATGACATTATGAAATTGGTAGAAGATTTTTATCAAGAATTATATAGTAATAAAGAACAAGTACCTCCTATATCTATTACATCTTCCGAATTGCCCAGAATTTTAAATGAAAAAGTGAGAAATGCAATTAAATGTATGAAAAAAGGAAAGGCTCCAGGTAATGATGGAATTATAATTGATATATTAAAAGAAGCAGGTGAAGAAACAGAAAAAATATTAGCAAAGTTATATACCAAATGTCTAAAGGATAAAGATGTACCAGAAGATTGGAAGAATGCAGTAATAATATTAATATTTAAAAAAGGTGATAAAGAAGATATTAGAAATTACAGACCTATCAGCCTTTTATCAGTTTTATATAAAATTTTTACCAAGATAATTACAACTTGTCTACAGAGATCCTTGGATTTTCACCAACCAAGAGAACAAGCTGGATTTAAAAGTGGTTTTAGTACAGTAGATCATATTCAAGTATTGAGAGAAGTTATAGAAAGGACAAATGAATATGAGTTGTAATTATGTTTTGGATTTGTAGATTATGAAAAGGCATTTGATTCTATAAACATTTCTTCAGTGATTAAAGCATTGGATCATCAAGATATAGATCCAGGATATTGTCATATTTTAAAGAATATTTATAAAAATGCAGCAGCAACAATTAGATTACATAATGATACTGGGAAAGTCAACATTGAGAAAGGTGTAAGACAAGGTGACTCCATATCTCCAAAACTTTTTATAGCAGTGCTGCAAGAAGTATTTTGTGGATTAAAATGGGAAACTAAAGGAGTGAAAGTAAATGGAGATTATTTAAGTCATTTAGATTTCGCAGATGATGTAGTTGTTTTTGCAAATAATGCTTCCGAGCTGCAGGAAATGTTGCAGGAGTTATCAGATGAAAGTAGGAAAGTAGGACTAAAGATAAATGTTAAAAAGACTAAAGTAATGTTTAATCGATTTGCTCCAAATATGAAAATAAAGATTGATTATGATGAATTAGAAGAAGTTAAGAGTTACAAATATCTTGGTCAGATTATTAATACAGATGGAAACATAATAGAGGAAATTAAACATAGAATTAAACTTGGTTGGAGTGCTTTTGGTAGAAATAACTTGATATTAAAAGGAAATATGCCTATGTGTTTGAAAAGAAAGGTTTTTAACAAATGTGTTTTACCAGTTCTTACTTATGGATCTGAGACTTGGACACTTAATAGAAGATCAATACAGACTTCAGACCACTCAAAGAAGTATGGAGAGATGTATGTTGGGAGTAACAAGAAGAGATCGAAAACGGAATGTATGGGTAAGAGAACAAACAGGTGTTACTGACCTCATTGAAAAAATTAAAAGATTGAAGTGGAGTTGGTCTGGACATATTGCTAGAAGAGATGATAATAGATGGACAATTGAAATTTTAAACTGGATTCCAAGAGATTGTAAAAGACCCAGAAGGAGACCACATGTAAGATGGATGGATGAAATAAGAAAATGTGTAGGGGTGATGTGGAGAAGAGAAGCTAAAGATCGAAGAAGATGGATTAAACTTGGAGAGACCTTCATCCTGCAGTGGATTGATAATGGTTGATAATGATATATATATATATATATATATATATATATATATATATATATATATATATATATATACGTGTGCTATAATTATCAAATAATCTAAAGAATATATTTAATTTTTTTTTAAAATATCAAACTTTATTTACATGAAAGCATTACTTAATGTAAAAATGCATAACTAATATTTTTTTAAAAATCACTTATAGTATGATTTCTATTGACACATATATAAATATATACTTTTAAATTCTGTGATTTATGTTTGAATATTAGTACGAAAGATTATATATTTACTAGCCATTCATTTGTGTAACTTTAAAGTTATATTTATTATATGGTTTTTAAAAGAAAAATCCAAATAAAAATTTTGGAGAATAGAACAAAGTCAAGTTAGTTTACACTAAATAAAATATTTTAAATTTATGATAATTAATGTAATTTAATTATTATTTTTATATGATTAATTGTATAATGTTAATACATTTATATTCAATTATCAATAAGTGCATCATTTGAATTTTTCATAAGCTACTGATTCACTTATTTATTGAATCACATATTCATTAAATTATAGATACTTATTAAATTATAAATTTGTGTATTTATAGATATATATATACTATTTAATATTTTATTCATTTATTTAGTAAGTTATTTTATGACAGGTAAATTTACTAATAGTATAGTTACAGAATAATTATAATTTAATAAACGTCTTACTTATTTATTGTTAAGTGAGATTAATAGTTTTCAATAATAAACAAAAGTACTAACTATTATTATTTCAAAATAAGAAAAAATAGTTTCATTGGCAACTTATAAATACATTAATCTATAGTAATTTTAACTTATACTAGTTATACTTATGAAAAATACTATTTGTCTTGTTTATTAAAAGATTAGTTGAAATAACTTACAGAGATATACATTGCAAAGAATATTTTGTTTGTTACGATCTCTTACATCTTCATATTATTATAGTGAATAATTAATATTTGAATAGAGAATACTTTAAGAAATATATACACATATACATTATAATGTATTTATTTGACTATGGCACTGCTTAGTCCAAATAAAGCTTATCAATATAAGTACAAATGCACTGATTTTAGGTTGAACTTATTTTATCATTCTCTATTACATTTGGGTGATAAATGATAGAATGTGCATATATTTAAAACACTGCAAGTTTTATCAGAATTTATATTTGTAGGAAGAATATATAAATACTTTTATTTTCTAAGCATACTTTTTAAAATTTTATTTATCATGGTTTACTGCAATATATTATAGAAGTTTTCATAGCTTTATAGATTAAAATATTAGACATTAATTTTAAATTCTTTTGTATTTTATAAATAATTTTAGCTATGATTTAATGAAGCAAATTATTAAATAAAAACAGATAATGCAAGTTGAAATTCCACCAGCTAAAAATATTATTTGTCTGAAATAGGAATGTTATTTGGTAAAATTTCTATTAGCAATGTCTTTTTTAATTGACAATTTTTTTTATATTATAACTAAAAATTATTTACGAAATAGAGAAAAAAATTCCCAGAAAAATTTTTAATATTTAAATTATTATACAATAAATGATAAATTGTCACAGTAATTTTCATCACACATTATTTTTGTTAAAAAATATACAGTTTACTGACACATTTTAGCTACATTTTAAAAATTGGATATAAATCAATTTTTATGCATGGAAATAGATTCAAATACATGAGTATATAAACATTATGATTAATTACTAAGAAAACCATGCAACATTCAATATATATATGGAGAATAGAGCAAAATAGTTTATCAATTTACTGAATTGTGATAGTTTTTTATTTTATTTCTTTTAACTGGAATTTTTTCTGTAATTTTTAATTCATCACCAAATCTAAAGAATAGTTAGTTACTATTTCTAAATTTATAATTCTCAAAAAGATTTAGTTGTGTCACCAATTATCCTGTTATCCTGTTTCATAATTCTCAGTTTGGATCTTATGTAACATCATGTGGAATCAATATTTGATGATCTGCTTAATCTTCAGTGTTATCACTAATTATTTTTTTCATATTATTCAGTTTGAGTCTTATATGATGTCATGTCAAATCCATATTTGATGACCTGCTTAACCTGGTTTGTTCATCACATTGGAAAGCAATATTTATAACTAAGCATTATTTTTGGAAATGACTATAAATTACCATTTGGTTATAATTTATTTTATTATTTTAAATTTAGGTTTATTCGTGTAAAAAACATTTTATAATTTTCAATATTTGTAAAATTTAACTTTTAAAAAACATTTTTCATTACTGTATTGCATTTTCATTAATTGCAACTTTTGGCTAAATGAAAAGTTTAAATTTAATTACAGAGTATATTTATATGCTGTTTACATATTTGTAATTTTTAATAAAGCCATTTTAAAATTAAAAAACATATTTTAAACATTTAAAATATTATTTAATATAAATAAATTGTTTTAATGTTTTAAAAAGTGTATAATAATTCTGTTGATGCCAGACTGTTTTTAAATGACAACGGACTCTTTTCAATCTGTTGCATTTCTTTGATCTTATATCAGATAAATCTCATCAAACTTTCTTTTTTAAATCTGTAACATTATCTATATATATTTTTTATTAAATGCTTTCAAGTATTTTCATTCTTTTTGATGCTATCACTAACAGTTTTATAATATACTGTTGATTTCATTTCTTCTATCGGTTAATGTTATATTCTTTGAAATGGATTATTTTCAGTTGTCATATTGTTATTATATTTTTCACCAAATACTATAAAAAGTATTAAAAAACAAAGTTAACAATAATACTGAAAATAATATTCATGAATATTTTATTACATCATTTTAAAAAAGATTATCCTTTTTATTTATTTTTTTATTTTTACTATTATAAAGCATATTTATTTAAAACTTTAAAAATATAATTGTTTAAAGCCCTTCAGAAAATATTTGTTCTTAATAAGTTGTATTTTTTTTATTTCAGAAGTTTTTACATGCAAAAACTATGTCCTCAGATAATTATTCATTTAGTTGATTGTTTTGTCATTGAACTTGAATAAAACCTATAAAAATAAAAATATTGTTAAATATATAGGTTCATCATCATAAATCATTTGCCAAAAGCAGGTTTTACATGCAATACCATTCTCAATTTCTTTTGCTACTCATAGCTATCGTCCTCTTTAAAACTGCCAATCAATAATTTTCTTAAATGTCTTTTTTCATAGCCTGTGCGATCCAGATAAAGTTTTGTGTGTACATAAAATAAAAAATTATATTTTAAAATAAAAATGTTTCCAAGGGCAAAAACAATTATTTTACAGCAGAGATATGCTTAATAAATAGATTAATTCCAACTCCACAAAATATTAAAAGTATTAATAAAAGAAATAACTTATGTAGTTTAGTGCACTGGGACAATGACAGCTTCTGGAATTCAAAGTCCATGAATTGTGAACCAAATCTGTCATTTCTAATGATTTAACTTTTAATAAATTTCCTAGTATTAAACTATTTATAAATATTAAAAAATATGTATAATACGTAACAATAATTTATGAAACACAATGCCAGCTTTTATATATCAGCAACGGATGGAATAAATTTGATATAACTACCAAATATATATATACACAAATACAAAAACTATATTAAGAATTAAGATTTATTAACAATAAATATGCTGTAGTGCTTGGCATGCCTTTGACAGATAATTGTCATAAACATAGCAATGCTGTAGCAGAGATAGGAAATAAGACCTTGTTTAAAAGTTAAAAAAATAGCATATTATTTGCATAGTGTATTAATTACTTAGGACAAGATATTTTTTGGAAAGGCAACACAACATTATTTCCTATTGATGGCACAATGTTCCTTGGAAATGTGCCAAGATTTCTTGATCTTTCACTTGGCATCATTGTGTTCTAAGCAAACACCATTAAACATGTGGGCTCGAATTAATGTTTGTCATTTGCTTGGAACACAATGACGCCAAGCAAAACATCAATAGGAATTAATCCTGCATTCTCCCTTTTAAAATGTTGCTTGCTCTAACTAATTAATGCACTATGCAAATAATATGCTATGTTTAGCTTTTAAACAGTCTTATTCCTCTATCTCTTTTACAAGCATTGCTACATGTATGACAATTATCTGTCAAAAGCATGCTAAGCACTGCTGTATTTTTATTGATAATAAAACTTTTGCTCTTAGTACAATTTTTATATTTGTATATACATTACATTCACAAAGATAAAGTGTTCATGAATTTTACTCTTACTCATAACTACCGAATACAAAGAAATCCAATGAGTTTCATTTCTTGAATAAAAAATATTATCTTTATTTAAATCAATAATTAAACTCTGTGACAATGTAAAGTTTCAACGTATATTTTTAATATATATATATATAGTTTTATACCTTAAATTATGAATTGTATTGATCTGTACAAATTTTTACATAAGGATGCTATAGCCTATGGTGCAATATTAATTTATGAGTATTATAAGCATAATATTTATACGTATTCTTTATAAAAATAAGCAAGACATTCACTGTATTATAAATAACTTTTTTTATATAAATAAGTGAAAATTAATTGCAACTGTAACATAATAAAGTTTTTTTGTTTAAACAATAAGTGAGAGTGAGTCAAAAATTGTTCACACTCTGGCTGTAGTATTTTTTTCATCAGCTTTTGAAAAAGACACATATATAATTTTTCAACATAGTCTCCCTGCTTTTCATTATATTTTGTCCATATGTCAAAAAGATTTCACATTCCTTCATTAAAATTTGTTTTAGATTGAGCTATAAGACATGAATGCACCAGTGTCTTTACTTTTTTATTAGATGTAAATCTTCATCTTCAGAAAATCAAACAGATAATAGTATAATGGGGCAAAATCATAACTATATCAATGATACTCTAACACTCTAAAATGAAGATTTTGGAGAGTGCAAATAGTATGGACAATGATAAACAGATGTGCATTCTCTTGCAATAACCCAATATATTTGGATAGCAGTCCTCTGCATTTTTTTCTGATATTCAATCATCTCATTCTTACAAAAGCTATTGATTGTTAAGTGTTTTTTTAATAATGCTACAGTGCTGGATACTGGAGTATGGATAATTTTTGACTTATACTCCTCTGCATTTTGTTTAAACTTTAGACTTCACATCTACAATGAACATATTGCTATACATTTTACTATAATTAGCGCCCTTAATTGTTGAGCCTTTTTACTGATAATGTCTCAATACTGGTCCCTGGAGTGTGAGTAATTTTAACTAATTTTCATAAATAAATACTATTGGTATTATACACATCTTTTGCTTTTTTTTTCTTAATATTTTTAAAATATCTAAGAACACATTTAATAAGCATTAATTTTCAGTCACAGTTATATTTTAATGTTATCTTTCAACTTTTTTATTAACAGATTTTTTTTATCAATTCCGTATTATAGCAGAAAATAAAAATAAAGTCAATATGTCTACAATCTCTAACCAAAGGCAAGTAGAATAACAAGGTAAAAAGGTTACTTCAAATAATTTTAAATTATTACTTCAAATAATTAAATACTTGACCACTGTTAATTGTAGTTTCCCATTTTACCATTATCTTAACTTAATTTATTTTAGAAAATTTATAATACAACTACATTATTAATTTTAATAAGGCATTTAAACATTATTGATCTCTTTTTAATCTATCTATCTATCTATCTATCTATCTATCTATCTATCTATCTATCTATCTATCTATCTATCTATCTATCTATCTATCTATCTATCTATCTATCTATCTATCTATCTATCTATCTATCTATCTATCTATCTATCTATCTATCTATCTATCTATCTATCTTTCTGTCTGTCTGTCTGTCTGTCTGTCTGTCTGTCTGTCTGTCTGTCTGTCTGTCTGTCTGTCTATCTATCTATCTATCTATCTATCTATCTATCTATCTATCTATCCATCCATCTATATGTCTGTCTGTCTATCTGTCTATCTATCTATTTATTTTATTTATCTATCTATCTATCTATATATATATATATATCTGTCTGTCTGTCTATCTATCTATCTATCTATCTATCTATCTATCTATCTATCTATCTATCTATCTATCTATCTATCTATCTATCTATCTATCTATCTGTCTATCTGTCTGTCTTGATGTCTGTTTATCTATCTATCTATCTATCTATCTATCTATCTATCTATCTATCTATCTATCTATCTATCTATCTATCTATAGGTCTATCTGTCTATCTATCTATTTATTTGTAAATCTGCATTCCTTTAATTATCTAAAAATAATAAATTAGAAAATTTGTAAATAAATAGTAGACAAATTTTAATGTATTCTATTGCAAATATGTTATTAACTACAATTTACCAGAAAATAATACAGATCATTTTTATACTTGAGTATACATTGGTTCATCCTGTATGTTGCAGGTTTTAAAAACAATTATATGTTTTCATATATTTTTAAGGGAATAATTAAATATTACACCCATATATATATATATATATAATCTTTTTTATTTCCCTATTGTATTGTTTATGCATCTATATAATAATTTGCTAATAGTAGGATTTACTATATGTTACAATAAGCATGTCCAGATGATACAGATTTTTAATATTCAGATTTGTAATTTACTTATGGAATCTGCGTATGTTATTTCTCAATTGATGCTATTCAAGTTTATTCTGTATTCATATAT